>PISW01011416.1:0-40794 GCA_004023785.1 Mungos mungo
GGGAGAAAAGCTGGGGTTGAAGCAGCTGGTGGACAGAGCAGCCTGTTTCTGATAATGGTTTAAAGTGTTTCATAAGGATTCAACCTCTGGGCTCGTGGAAACAGACTGTTAATTTGTATTCAGCACGCCATCACCAAATCTTCAAATTCCGCTCTCTAGTTTTTGCTCTGTATGATACCCATTTATCACCTCACATAAAAGGGAATGAAGATGTAAAAACACACATAGCCCACTATAGATATTGTGCAAATTATACCACAGCGCTTGCTGTAAATTTCATGGGCAGTCAAAAAAAAAAAAAAAAAAGAGTAACAAGAAGAATGGAAGAGCAGGGTGTCACTGCATGCAAGAGAGGCTGGGCGGTGACATTTAAAGAAGGAAGGAATTTAGTAGTAACACATATTTGTTGAGTAAATGGATGCATAGCTGTGTTATTTCATAGTGTCAAACGGCAAAGCTGTTGATGAGACTAAGAAAAGGACAAACATTTAAAGGCTACAAGCTTGCTGGTTTTCAGATCTTGAGAATTAATAACCTTAGTGGACCTCCATTCTTTCCTACAACAAATGGAAGACTGTGCTCAGCTGAACACAGGACATGTTGAGATGCAGTCACATGTTCCTGTGAATTGAGAGGAAGATGACAGTTCTGGAAAATTCCTAGGTGAGAAGTTGCCCTGCCATCTTGTTTTGGATGATTGCTTCTGACCACCACGGGAGAGCTCAGGTCCTGATTACTGCCAATTGCCTCGCCCTGAACCTCAGCCTCTGAATTCTGAGCCCCCGTGACCCCAGGCTGGCCCCAGGTCCATACGGGGTTTCCTCCACCACCAGTCTCTACTTGCCCTGATCCTGGCACTACAGAAACTGGGACCTGGCCTGGGGAGGCCCAGCGACTCTGACAACATAAGAGATTTACGATATCTTCTCTTGTCAAACAACTTGCAATTTTTCCTCCCTGCGGGTAATTCCCAACTTCTGGCAAGATTGTTTCTGGATGATATGTCCATTTTATGGCTATATTTGTTTTAAAAGTTGAGACATAGCTTGTGGCACACAGTGTCCCCTGGCTCTGGTTCAGAACTACCTGAATTATATCTTATCACATCCTTCTGTTAGGTCACATATGGGTCACTAAAAGTGATTTCTACGGGCAGTTTGGACGTCAGGGCTGTACACAATGCTGGGTGAAGCCCAGCAGATTTTTTGCATTAAATTTTAGTAATACACTGTTTCAGTAGGACCCGTTAACTGCACACATGGGGTGCCTGCCTGCAGTCCACGTCTCTTTCTGAAGCCAAGCAGCTCATCTAAATGAAATCTGCTGGAATCGACAATGAGCTTTGAGGCAAACACTCTGTCTCCTGAGTCACTTCAATTCCTGTACAAGGGGAAAATGCACATGAAGCTATCCACAGAAAAAAACAATTCTGTTTGGGGGCATGGGATTCAGGCACATTCAAATCCAAAGCGGGTTTCTTATGGATGTACATAAACTGACTATGGGAGTGATGGCTAATTTATGCGGAGCATCCTCTAGCCCAAGTACTTTGTGTATGTTATCTGATTTAGCCATGACATTGGGAACAATTACATCTGCCACAGGGTGTGGGTTTCTGTGGCCTCTGTGCTTTACATATGTTACTCAATAGGTCTTCTCAACAATTCTATTATCATCCCCATTTTATAGATGAGGAGACTGAGGGTCTGAGAGGATAAGCCCAGACTTCTTGGAGTATAGATTCTAGTAGCATCAGAAGACTAAATTAACCAGGCTCCTTTCAGCATTGGTAAACTGGATAGATTCCTTTTTTTTTTTTTTAAATAGTTTATTGTCAAGTTGGTTTCCATATAACACCCAGTGCTCATCCCCACAAGTGCCCTCCTCCATGCCCATCATCCCTATTCCCCTCTCCCCCCTCATGAGCTTTCAGCTTGTTCTCAGCATTCAAGACTCATGATTTCCCTCACTCCCTCTCCCCACGTATTTCACCCTCTTCCACTCCCCCATGGTCCTCCGTTAGCTTTCTCTTGTTAGACCTATGAGTGAAAATATATGGTATCTGTCCTCCACCTGACTTATTTCACTTAGCATGACACCCTCGAGGTCCATCCACTTTGCTACGAATGTCCATATTTCATTATTTCTCATTGCCACGTAGTATTCCTTTGTATATATATACTACACCTTCTTGATCCATTCATCAGTTGATGGACAGTTATGCTCTTTCCATTATTTGGCTATTGTTGAAAGTGCTGCTATGAACGTTGGGGTACATGTGCCCCTTTGCATCAGCACTCCTGTATCTCTTGAGTAAATCCCTAGCAGTGCTATTGCTGGGTCATAAGGGAGTTCTATGGATAGTTTCTTGAGGAGCCTCCACACTGTTTTCCAGAGCTGCTGCACCATTTTATATTGCCACCAACAGTGTAGGAGGGTGCCCATTTCTCCACATGCTTGCCAGCATCTATAGTCTCTTGATTTGTTTATTTTAGTGACTATGACCAGCTTGAGATGGTATCTCAGTGTGGTTTTGATTTGTATTTCCCTGATGTTGAGTGATTCTGAGCATTGTTTCATGTGTCTGTTGACCATCTGGGTGTCCTCTTTGGAGAAGTGTCTATTCATGTCTTCTGCCCATTTCTTCACTGGATTATTTGTTTTTCAGGTGTGGAGTTTGGTGAGTTCCTTCTAGATTTTAGATACTAGCCCTTTATCTGATATATCATTTGCAACTTTCTTTTCCAATTCTGTCAGTTGCCTATTAGTTTTCTTGATTGTTGCTTTGCAGTGCAGAAGCTTTTTATCTTGATGAGATCCCAATAGTTCATTTTTGCTCTTGATTCCCTTGTCTTTGGAGATATGATGAATAGGAAATTGCTGTGATGGAGGTCAGGGAGGTTGTTTCCTGCTTTCTCCTCGAGGGTTTTGATGGTTTCCTGTCTCACATTCAGGTCCTTCATCCATTTTGAGTTTGTTTTTGTGTATGGTGTAAGAAAGTGGTCTAGTTTCATTCTTCTGCATGTTGCTGTCCAGTTCTCCCAGCACCATCAGTTAAAGAGGCTGTCTTTTTTCCATTGGATACTCTTTCCTGCTTTGTCAAAGATTAATTGCCCATACATTTGTGGGTCCAGTTCTGGGTTCTCTATTCTATTCCATTGGTCTATGTGTCCGTTTCTGCACCAATACCATACTGTCTTGATGATGACAGCTTTGTCGTAGAAGCTGAAGTCTGGGATTGTGATGCCTCCTGTTTTAGTTTTCTTCTTCAATATTACTTTGGCTATTCGGGGTCTTTTGTGGTTTCATACAAATTTTAGGGTAGTTTGTTCTGGCTTTGAGAAGAATGCTGGTGCAATTTTTATTGGGATTACATTGAATGTGTAGATTGCTTTGGGTAATAATGACATTTTAACAATGTTTATTCTTCTGATCCATGAGCATGGAATGTTTTTCCATTTCTTTATGTCATCTTCAATTTCCTTCATAAGTTTTCTATAATTTTCAGCACACAGATCTTTTACATATTTGGTTAGGTTTATTCCTAGGTATTTTATGGTTTTTCGTGCAATTGCGAATGGGATTAGTTTCTTGATTTCTCTTTCTGTTGCTTCATTATTGGTATATAAAAATGCAACCAATTTCAGTACATTGATTTTGTATCCTGTGACTTTGCTGAATTCATGGATCAGTTCTAGTAGGCTTCTGGTGGAGTCAGTTGGGTTTTCCATGTAGAGTATCATGGCGTCTGCAAAAAGTGAAAGTTTGACTTCATTTTGGCCTGTTCTGATGCTTTTTGTTTCCTTTTGTTGTCTGATTGCTGATGCTAGGACTTCCAGCACTATGTGAAACAACAGTGGTGAGAATGGACATCCCTGTCGTGTTCCTGATCTCAGGGAGAAAGCTCTCAGTGTTTCCCCATTGAGGATGATATTAGCTGTGGGATTTTCATAAGTGGCTTTTATGATGTTTAAGTAAGTTCCTTTTATCCCGACTTACTCGAGGGTTTTTATTAAGAAAGGATGCTGTGTTTTGTCAAATGCTTTTTCTGCATCTATCAACAGGATCATATGGTTTTTATCTTTTCTTTTGTTGATGTGATGTATCACACTGATTGATTTCTGAAGATTGAACCAGCCCTGTAACCCAGGAATGATTCCCACTTGATTATGGTAGATAATTCTTCTTATATGCTGTTGAATTTGATTTGCTAGTGTCTTGTTGAGGACTTTTGCATCTGTATTCATCTAGGATATTGACCTTTATTTTATTGCCGGTCTCTGTCCCGTTTGGGAATCAAAGTGATGCTGGCTTTGTAGAATGAGTCCGGAAGTTTTCCTTCTATTTCTATTTTTTGGAACAGCCTGGGAAGATTGGGTACTACCTCTGCTTTAGGTATCTGGTTGAATTCCCCAGGGAAGCCATCTGGCCTAGGGCTCTTATTCATTAGGAGATTTTTGATAGCTGTTTCAATTTCCTCACTGGTTATGCGTCTGTTCCGATTTTCTTTCTCTTCCTGTTTGAATTTTGGTAGTACATGTGTGTTTAGGAATTTGTCCATTTCTTCTATATTGTCCGGTTTGTTGGCATATAATTTTTCATAGTATTCCCTGATAATTGATTGTACTTCTGAGGGACTGGTTGTAATAGCTCCATTTTCATTCATGACTTTGTCTATTTGGGTGATTTCTCTTTTCTTTTTGAGAAGCCTGGCTAGAGGTTTATCAATTTTGTTTATTTTTCAAAAAAACAATTTGTGGTTTCATTGACCTGTTCAATGGGTTTGTTTTTTGGTTTTTGTTTTTGGATTGTATGTTATTTATCTCTGCCCTGATCTTTATTATGTCTCTTCTTCTGCTGGGTTTGGGGTGCTCTTGATGCTCTCCTAGTTCCTTTAGGTGCACTGTTAGATTTTGTATTTGCACTTTTTCTAGTTGCCTGACATAGGTCTGGATTGCAATATACTCTCTTCTTAGGACTGCCTTTGCTGCATCCTAGAGAGTTTGGATTGTTGTAGTTTCATTTGTTTCCATATAGTGTTTAATTTCTTCTCTAATTGCCTGATTGGCCCAATCATTCTTCAGTAGGGTGTTCTTTAACCTCCATATTTTGGAGGTTTTCCAGACTTTTCCCTGTGATTGATTTCAAGTTTCATAGCATTGTGATTTGAAAGTGTGCATGGTATGACCTCAATTATTTTATATTTATTGTGGGCTGCTTTCTGACCCAATATGTGGTCTATCTTGGAGAAAGTACCATGTGCACTCAAGAAGAAAGTGAATTCCCTAGCCTTAGGTTGTAGAGTTCTAAATCCATCTGTGAAATCCATCTGTTCCAACGTGTTGTTCAGGTCCATTGTTTCTTTATTGATATTCTGTCTAGCTGATCTATCCATTGCTGTAAGTGGAGTATTAAAGTCCCCTGCTATTAGCAGATTCTTATCAATAAGATTGTTTCTATTTGTGATTAATTGTTTTATGCATTTGGGTGCTCCCAAATTCGGTGTGTAGATGTTTATAATTGTTAGTTCTTCCTGATGGAGAGACCCTGTAATTATTACATAATGCCCTTCTTCATCTCTTGTTACTGCCTTTACTTTAAAGTCCAGTTTGTCAGATTTAAGTATGAATGCTCTAGCATTCTTTTGACTTCCAGTTGCATGATAGACATTTCTCCATCTCCTCACTTTCAATCTGAAGGTGACTTCCAGTCTAAAATGAGTCTCTTGAAGACAGCAAATAGATGGATTTTTTTTTTTTTTTTTTTTTTTACCATTCTGCTACCCTGTGTCTTTTGATTGAAGCATTTAGTCCATTTCCCTTCAGTGTTATTATAGAAAAATATGGGTTTAGAGTCATTGTGTTCTCTGTAGGGTTCATGCTTGTAGTGGTGTCCCTGGTACCTTGTGTTCCTTGCAACATTTCCCTCATAGAGTCCCTCTCAGGATTTCTTGTAGGGCTGGTTTAGTGGTGATGAAGTCTTTCCATTTTTGTTTGTTTGGGAAATCCTTTATCTCTCCTTCTCTTCTGAATGACAGGCTTGCTGGATAAAGGATTCTTGGCTGCATATTTTTTCTGTTCATCACATTGACGATTTCCTGCCATTCCTTTCTGGCCTGCCAAGTTTCAGTAGATAGGTCTGCAACTACTCTCAGAGGTTTCCCTTTGTATACTAGGGCCCTTTTATCCCTAGCTGCTTTTAGAGTTCTGTCTTTATCCTTATATTCTGCCAGTTCAACTGTGATATGTCATACAGAAGTTACATCTGAGGGGAGTTCTCTGTGCCTCTTGGATCTCAATGTCTGTTTCATTCCCCAGATTGGGGAAGTTCTCAGCTATAATTTGTTTAAGTACCCCTTTAGCACCTTTCTCTCTTTCTTCTTCTTCCAGAATTCCTATGATACGGGTAATGTTGCATTTGATTGTATCACTCAGTTCTTGAATTCTCCTTTCATGCTCCTGGATCAATGTATCTCTCTTTTTCTTGGCTTCCCCTTTTTCTTTAAGTGTGTCTTTCAGTTCACCTATCTCCTCTCTGCCTCTTCTATCCGTGCAGTGGCTGCTTCCATTTTATTATGCACTTCATTTATAGCATATTATAATTCATCTCAACTATTTTTAATGTCCATAATCTTTGTATCAATAGCTTCCGTGATATCTTCCATGCTTTTTTCAAGCCCTGTGTTTAGTTTTATGACAGTTGTTCTAAATTCTTGCTCAGTTATGTTGCTTATAAGTGTTTTGAGCAATTCTGTAGCTGTGACTTCTGGAACTTCTTTAGAGGAGAGTTCTTCCGTTTCAGTCAGCTCTGTATCTCTTTCTAGTTTTCAAAGCTTGTTATCCTCCCTGGACCTGTGAGTATTACTATATTAAAGAGGCTCATTGACTATCCATGTCCTGCCTATCAGGAGGTGTTCTTTTAATGGTGTCCCTTAGTTTCTCTTGTTGTGTCTTTGGTTATTTTATTTTCCTACTTGTATTGATATTTGAGACTCTCCACCATGTGTACTTTGGCTTGTTTCTTGAGGTAGTCCTGAAAAGGAAAACTGACAGACCAACACACAGGGAACAAAAGCACGCAAACACACAGACAAATCAAACAAGCAAACCAAAAAGGAAACGAAAAAAAAAATGGAGTGGGTGGGAACTAAATCAAGACAAAGGACCGTCTAAAAGCATAAAATCAGAAATCCCAACTACAGATGAAGAGCAGGGTGGAGGCAGTGCTGATGGAAGAGCGTATAGAAGGAGAGACATGACAAGGGTGGGGAGGAAGCGAAATTGAACATTGTCCAGGCAGAGGGACTAAAAAGCTTAATTCAGAGAGGGAAAGAAAAATATGGTAGGAGGTGAGGAGAAAAAAAGAAAGGTAATGTTACCCAAGGAAACTATATAGTCTGATTATTCCAGAGAGAGAATAAAAGGTAACGATGGAGATGTAGAATATTCATCAACAGAATAGATTAAAATGTCTGTTTAAGCAAACTTATAACCAAAGCACCCTGTCCGGTGAGGGGTGAGGGGTGGAGGAGAGTTAAGAATGAGACAGGGGAGAATATTTCTGAATAGGGAATTGATCTAGAGCAATCACAGCAATATATCAATGCTGGTCTTGCCTTGGGCTCCAGTAGAAAAAAAAAAAAAAAAAGGCAGTTCTCCTGCATGGACAGGTGGGGTTTAGTGTAGGCAGGTCTCCACTCCTCTGCGGGTCCAGCGGGCCACTTCCTGAGGCCCCACCTTGGTGGTTGTGGGGAGAACAATGGTGGTACTCCAATCCCTTCTTGAACCAGGCGTTGCGACTCGCTCTCCTGGATCCAATCTCTCTGTATCAGGGCGAAGCCAAGGTGGGCAGAGTTGTATTTCCCAAGCCCCGCCTCGTTTCCAGATCCTAGTCCACTAACTCCAATAATACCGCCCGAAATGTACTCCCGCAGGCCAGGCAGTGAGCTGGTCGGCTTTCCAGCTGGGGACCAGGCAGGGGGCGTAGGGGAGCAGTTTCTCCTGGAGCCGCCTGAGATCAAGGCCCCCAGCCCAAGAAAAGTGCCACAGCCAGAGAGAAAGGATCTCTCTCCAGACGCCCTGTGGTTACAGATGGGATGATAGGACCTCTCTCCATCCCCAGCTGAGGTTTTTCTCTTCTCCAGAGACTTTTCTCTGAGCGGTTTCAGCCCCTCTCTTCCCCTCTGTGCTTCTGGGCCATTTTTATCTTCCCCAGTTCACAATCACACACCTATGAGGGTGTCTTCTTAGTGGACTCTGTCTCTTTTCCTCCCAACTCCTGCGGTTAAAAGTCTTATGGTTTCAGTCCTTTGTTTGAGAAATGCGGGCAGGCGAAAAGTACCGAGCTCCCTGCTCCTCAGCCATCTTGCCTCCCCCTTGGATAGATTCCTATCATGAGGCGACCACCAAGAGCCTGAAAACAGAGTAGGAACTGAGAGAGGGTTACGTTGGACAGCAAATACGAGAAGTCGAATCAAGCAGGGACACCTAACAGGCTTCACTTGTGCCACCACCATAGCTCTTTATATGTCTTCCCTCATTGAAGCCTCACAAGGGTCTTCTGAGGTAGGTGACACCGTCCCCAGTTTTCAGCTTACAATATGGGATTGTAAGGAGGCTGAGGAGCCCTGACGTCATGCAGCAAAACCACACTAGGAGCTATAGAGCCTACCCTCTGAGCCCTCTTTACATCCACTTGAAAAAGAATTCCTCCAAAGCCAGTAATGCTTGACTGAAATGTTATAGGTTACTAGAAAAATTTGTGTTACAGAACTATGACAGTCTTCCTCTTCCTGACTGATTCAGTCCTAAAAGCATTAAGTGGGCAGAGCAAGGGCTTGGGCAAGGGATGGAAACAAAAGGAAGACATGGGAAGGGGAACAGGAGTCGCTGCCTGGCCTGGGGCCTTACCCCTCACTGCCCCAGGCTAGTAAGGGGTGCGCAGTGCCCACCCATGGGAAAGGGGCACTCGCACCCACACTGGCCCATGAACACAAAGTCCCCAAAGCTGGGGGTCCCTGGGTAAGCTTCTCTAGCCTCCGCTCCAAATGCTGGGAGGTTCACGCTCACAGGGCCCATCTGGCTCACTGATTCAGGGACACTGCTGTGTAGTTCCAAAAGTCCCCAAGATAGCCTCACAATGCCACGTCTCTGCTGCCACTCGTGTGGGGCCCAGTCACAAAACCCCAGGATTAAGGGCTGCTCTTGGAAAGAGTGAAGGTTTCCTGTCTTAGCAACGACCTTTCTGGATACTTTCCCAGCCAAATGCCCCACCGTTGGGTTCTATGAAGACACTCAAGTGGCCTGCCTTGTCCTCAGCTGTCGTTAGTGGGTTCCTATTTGAGGTCAGAAAAATAGCCATTATATACGGGCGTCTATGTGGTGCCAGGTGCACTATATCCTTGAATTTTCACACACCCCTGAGAGGTGGCCTTAGGTATAAGGAAAAACATTTTTAAATGCCCGGCATACAGGTGCCCAACAAATATTAATTCTTTTCTTCTGTCTGGGTTCCAAGGATCTAGAGTGTGACAGTATTGATCCCAGAAGCACAGACGTTAGACTTCAGAGGATGTTTAGTCTGAGCCCCACACCTAGCAGACAGCTAGGAGAAGTGAAATGATGGATGGAAAGAAAGCCTTAGTCTTTTTCAGCCTCCCCCAGGCCCCCAAAATTCCTGGGAGACTCCATGAAGACCAAGACCTATTGGTTTTCTCAACTTTATATCCGTCATCTGTCACAGCATGAGTTTGAAAAGCCTTTGTTGAATGAATAAATGCCAACCTCATCTTGCAGCCAAACTGCGTTTGAAGTTATGAGGGCTCCCCCTGGAGCTTTGTGTCTGGGGAAAACCGACCATCGTTGGCTCCCTGCCCCAACCCAGTCAGTGCTCAGGGGTGACTCCTGGACTTGGTGAGAAGCCCAGTTTCCCAGCTGATGGGCTGTACTCAGACTGCCCCCGAAGTGGGGGATTAAGCATCTGCCATAGGCTGTGGGCTGGAGAGGAAGCATAGTACAGTGGAAAGAACCCTGAGTGTGTGGCCTGGGGTCTTGTACTTGGCTTCCTCTCTCTCTCTGCATACTACCCTTCACTCCGCAAGGAAGGAGTGGGCCGGATGGGCTCTGACCACGAGGCTTTATACAACAGGAAGACAAACTGAGGGAGAGGGTAAATTCACGGGCAGGGGGACTCGCTGCCCCAGTGCTGGTGTTCATCTTCAGTAAGAGCTCAAAATCAGAGGCCAGGAAAGACCTAAGGCTCGCTGAGCACTGTGCTAGTGACTTGTCTTTCTGTTGTTTGGCAGGATCCTCAAAACAAGCTTGTATGGAAAATGCCTTTAGCAGTAAAAAAGAGGAATGAACTATTGATACATGCAGCAGCTTAAATAGATCTCCAAGACATGATAGTGAGTGGGGAAAAAAGCCATTTCCAAGGGTTACATATTGTATGATTCTACTTATATAAGCATCCTAGAAATGACAAAATTGTAGAGGTAGAGAATAGATCAGTGGTTGCTAGGGATTGGGGAAGTGTGGGTGGGGGCCTGACTATAAAAGTTTTTGTTCTGTGGCTATAAAACAGTTCTGGGATGCCTGGTGGCTCAGCTGGTTAAGTGTCTGACTCTTGATCTCATGGTCCACGAGACTGAGCCTTGCGCTGGGTTCTGCGCTGACATTGAGGAGCCTTCTTGAGATTCTCTCTCTCCGCCTCACGCTGCCCCTTCCCTGTTGGGGTGCACTTGCTGTCTGCCTGTCTCTGTCTGTCTGTCTGTCTCTGTCTCTCTCTCTCAAAACAAATAAACTTACAAAAACAGTCTGTGTCTTGATTGCGGTCGTGGTCACACAGATCTGTGCAGGTGATGAATTGTACCAACCAGGCAAGCAAACACACAATCACACACACAAGTGAGTGCATGTAAAACTGATGAAATCTGAGTAAAGCATGTAGATTGTACCAATATGTGTTTCCTGGTTTTGATAGTGTACTATAATTATGTAAGATGTTACCTTTGGGAAGGCTGGGTGAAGGGTAAAGGAGACCTTTCTGCACTATTTTTACAACTTCCTGTGGGTCTATAAGTATTTCCAAAAAACAAAATATTAAGAAAGCCTCTGAGATATTATTATCCCATTCTACAGAAGAGAAACCTGAGGCTCCTGGAAGTCATAGAGTGCTGAGCAGGAAAGTACAAATTTGATTCCCTCCCCTCTTGAAACTGCTAGAAAGCATCAAGCTGAACAAAAATCAATATGGTTGCACTAATGCTTCAGAGAAGCTGGGTTTCAAACTAAGTAACCTTTTCCTCTTTCCTGCAAACCTCCCCTCCACCCTTCTTAGCCTTTTGCTTCAGGAACCCAGTACTACCTGGAAAATGTGACGCAAGAGGCTGGCAGGAGGTACACAGTTCCTGCTGAAACCGGCAGGATCCTGTCTTTCCCTGTAAAACCCACCAGCCCCTTCTTCCCAGCAAGCTTGCTGTTTTAAAAGGCCTCAGCCTGCTGCAGCCCCTTTTGTCCAGGACGGCAAGAGAGCTATTGCTCCTCTTTATTCCACATTCTCTCTTGGAGTTGTATTTTAGCTCCAAAACATGGACATTGGTTTTCAGCAACACTCTGACCCCAGAGCTGTGAGCTTCTCTCTCTACCCAGGGCCTTGGGTGTGGAAAGGGAGCTGCCACAGCCGGCCCGTTCCATGTAGTCTCAAGTTTCTCTCCACTCACTGGCTTCAAAGTCTTCTCTTTAGAGTTTCAGTGCCTGGTCCTGCCAAGGGAACACATGGAGTATTTGGTTTATTTCCCACCTGGGTGGTAAGAGTCTATGACTTAGCTTATTGGTGGGCAGACATTTTTTTTTAATGTTTTATTTATTTTTGATACAGACAGAGACAGAGCCTGAGAGGGGGAGGGGCAGAGAGAGAGGGAGACACAGAATCTGAAGACAGGCTCCAGGCTCTGAGCTAGCTGTCAGCACAGAGCCCGACGTGGGGCTCGAACCCACGAACGTGAGATCTGACCTGAGCCAAAGTCGGAGGCCTAACCAACTGAGCCACCCAGGTGCCCCGGGCAGACATTTTTGGAGGGCCTCTACTGTGTGCTCTTATTACAGTTCTTGGCGCAGCTCATCAAGGCTTTGGTTGAAGGAGAAGGAATGACCGTGAGCACCTGCAGTTTGCTCTCAGAGGAATGGAACACCTCTTTACCCACTGACTTCACTTTCTCTCAGCTTCTTCCATCTCCCTTCTCCTAGCTGCGCTTGGCACTCGCTGCATGGAGGTTGGTGTGGGGAGATGTACTATGAAGACACTAAGACAAGATGCCTGAATTTAACGGGGTCTACAGCTCATTTGAGGAGAACAAGGACCAGTAGCAACTTTAAAACAACAATGAAGACAAGAGAGAGCCGTTGGGAAGCAGCCACAAACTCTCACTCCAGATGAAGGCTGCTTCAAAGGGAGGAATCTAATGCACATCTCTTTGCAGGCAAGCGGCAAGTACCTGCAAAGACTTGGGTTTCAAGTTAGCAGAGGACGCGTATTATTCTGATGAGAAGGGCAGATCATCTTTCAGAAAAGAGCGAGGGTTCAAGAAAAGAGAACCCCAGGCCAGAAGAAAGACACCAGCAGAGTCACAAGTGCATTTAGAGTACATGCCTTTGGGTGGGAGCAGATGTGGGCAAAGCATTCTGTTTGACCTACCCTGTTCAATATGGTAGCCGCTGGCCACACATGACCACTGAGCACTTTAAATAAGGCTTGTCTGACGTGAGACGTGCTGCAAGTGTAAAATATATGCTGGTATTTCCAAGACTTAGTACAAAAAAAAGGACATCTCACTATGTTTTATTTTGATTATATATGGAAACTGTATTTTTGGTGTATTGGGTTAAAATAATTATTAACATTAATTTCACCAGCCTCCTTTCACTTTTCTATGTGGCTACTAGAAAATTCTGAATTACGTGACTTTCTTTATATTCTATTGGACAGCCTGTCTAGCCCACTCTTATGTTAATACTTTCGTTTCTGCTCCTTTTCGTAACAGCCATAGTTTTGGGTAATTTCTTTCCTCTTAAATGAGCTTCCCTTATCTCAAGGGATGGTATTATTTATAAAGTACTTTAAAAGATGGTAAAGAGCCTCAAGTGCCTCTCTGCTTAGCAGTGCTTCCTTTGTAGAGGCTTTGATATTCAAAATGAGCAAAAGAGAGATGAATATTAAAATCTTTACCTCCGAAATCACCATCAGAGCAGTCCCTTTTTACATTCCTGAAATTTCCATGGATGCTCTGGTTCTGCTGCTTCCTGAGGGTAATTCCTGTGAATTACAGTTCTGGGGATTGGGAAGTGATTTGTGATGGCATTTTTGTTTCTCTGATTTTCCTTCTCCTTGAGTCTGAAAAGCTACTTTGAAACAATCAAACAGGACTCTTGGAAAATGTATTCTGATTTTCTTTCATTCACTGGATTTGACTTGTGTCTCCTTTCCCGAGGGATCTGCAGTCTCTAGTGCACCACAAAGGAAGATTTACGTTTTCCTTCTCTTTTTTCATCTGACTTTCAAGAAGGGGAATCCAGGACACTGATGTTATTTGAAGGGGGATGAGATGGGATTTGAACCAACAAACGCTCCATTCTGCTGTCTATTGGAATTCAGCTTTAGCCTGCAGGGCACAGAGCTGCTGGCTCAAGTCAGCAGCCTCCAGCCCAGCCTCTCTCTCGTCCCCCTGCCCTCACCCCTGGGTGGTGGGGGTGGTGGGGGTGGTTCTGATGAGGTTTTGGGGGTGATGGTGGGGTTTGGAGCTGATGGCTAAGAAGGAATTCTTGAAGATGTCTTTGTGCAAAAAGGTGATTTTATGAAAGCATGGGGACAGGCAGGGCCCATGGGCAGAACTGCACTGGGGGTGTGAAGAATGACTGGTTATATACCATGGAGTTCAGCAGATAAAGGCAAAAAGGAAGTTTCCAAAGAGATTTTCATATGCTAAGGAAGAGTCACGGGATATTGGAGGCTAAGCTATTGTCAAGCTCAGTGGTTTTTCCCTCCAACAAAGCATTAACATTAAGACCGTAGGGAGTTCTTGGAGAAATGTTATACTCTGTATTTACCTCAAGAATGTGCCAATGGGCAGCAGGTTATGAGGAAATTTAATTTTACCTGCCATTTTCTTCTTGCCTTTGTTCCCTGTATCACTATGGAGAGGTGATGTTTGGGCTCCAGGAAACTGAGTCTACAGGTTACTTACCGGAGATTAGGCTATTGATAAGATTGCCTTTTTCTTATAATCTAAAAAAAAAATTTTTATGTTTATTATTGATACAGAGAGAAACAGAGCATGAGTGGGAGAGGGGCAGAGAGAGAGGGAGACACAGAATCTGAAACAGGCTCCAGACTCCGAGCTAGCTGCTCAGAGATGTGGGGCTCAAACACACAAACCATGAGGTCATGACCTGGGCCAGAGTCGGGCGCTTAACTGACTGAGCCACCCAGGCGCCCCTAATAAGGTATTTGTAAACTGATGGAGACTCACATCCTGCATGACTGTGATCTCTATCAGTTAACTATTTGTTTTCTTTCCTTTGTTTTTGGGTGGCCAGGAGTGCCTGAGGAGTATCACATATAGCCCACCTGGGGGTTGGTGGGGCTAGCTTGTACTTGGCCCTCAGTTTGCCTTATGGTCTTTCATCAGCTGTAGGGGGGGTGGGGTTGGAGGGGTAGTGGTGGAGGGGGGCAGGGTTGGCAGTGTAGTGGGGGGAGGGGACGCATCATAAACTAAGCCTCTCCCAAACTGTGCCTGTGATGAGGGAGCATGAGGCAGGCTGAGGGCTCCCCCTGCCTGCGAGGTGGGATGTGTGTGGTATTTCTCAGGCGCTCCTGGCTGCCCAACGACAGAGGAAAGGACAGAAAACAAATCCTTAAACTGGTAAGAGTCAAAGTGTGTGACCTGAGCACGGAGGTAAGAGGAGGGAGCTCACATCGAGCTGCCTGCAGTGGATGCTGGAGCATTTTCCTTATTGTGGTAAAATGCACGTGACGTAACACTTAACACCTTACCCACTCTTACGTGTGCAGTCCAGTAGTGATAAGTACTGTGTCATTGTTGTGTAACCAATCTCCCATCTCCGGAACTCTTCATTTTGCAGAACTGAACTCTGTACCCTTTAAACAACACTCTCTCGTGCCCTCCCCTAGCCCCTGGCAAACCCCATTCTACTCCATTTCTGTGAATCTCACTGCTCTAGGTAATGCACAGGAGTGGAATCGTATGATGTTGTCTTTTTGTGATTGACTCATTTCACTTAGCACGACGTTCTCAAGGTTCGTCCATGTTGCAGCATGTATCAGAAATTGCTTCCTCTTTAGAGGAGGGTCTGTATATACACATTTCCATTATCTGTTCATCCACTGATGGACATTTTGGTTGCTTCCCCATTTTGGCTAATGTGAATCATGGTGCTGTAACATGGATGTGCACATAGTTCTTCAAGAGCCTAATTTAAGGGGCACCTGAGTGGCTCAGTTAAGCGTCTCTTGATTTTGGCTCAGATCATGACCTCAGTGTCATGAGATCATGTCTCACGTCAGGCTCTGCACTAAGCCTGGAGGCTGCTTAAGATTCTTTCTCCCTCTACTGTTTGTGCTCTCTCGCTCTCTTAAAAAAAAAAAAAAAGACTCTAATTTCAATTCTCTGAGGTATATACCCTGCTTTGGACTTGTTGACTGAAAAAAAAAAAAAAAGTCAATCTCAAATTAGGTTAATAAAGGCTTTGTTCCTTGTCTTACCTAGGACATAGCCCGGCAGGCAGTTTTCCAGATTGCTCTGAAGATCTCCGAAGCTTGTTAGCTCAGAGGGGATCACGTGCAAAAAGAGGAAGGAATACACGTGCCTTAGGCAGTTCTCTTACGGTATAATTGCATGTCACAAGGTATAATTTGATTGTAAAATTTAAGGTTTCCTGATTTTCAATTAGACATGTCAAAGACCTTTTGGTCATCTTAATACATTGTTTCTATCATATCTGAGTTTTCAGAGATACTGCCTGCCTGCTTCTGCTTGACTGGTGTTATGCTGCTTCTTGTTTTGGGTTTCTCCTTAAGGTCACTTGAGAAGGTCACCGGTTGACATCAGTCACCTATCTTATCTCACTGCACTTTTAGTGCATAGACTGGACAGTTCTTCTTCTGACCCGCCTTCCTCCCTGCCCATTCATATGTTGAAACCCTAACCCCCTAACCCCATACAATAATGTTGCTGTATTTGCAGATAAGGTCTTGAGGAGATAATTATGAGGTCATAAGGGTGGGGTCCTAACACATAGGACTAGTAGCCTTATATGAAGAGGAAGAGAGACATATCTCCCCACCTCCACCCCTAGCCCCATCCCCATGCCCATTTACACCAAGGAAAGGCAGTGTGAAAACAGCAAGACGGCTGCTGTCTGCAAGCCAGGAAGAGTCCTCACCAGACGCTGAATTGGCTGGAGCTTCCATCTTATAAGTCCATAAGAGCCTCTTGTATTTCTCATAAGAAAATAATTCTGGGGTATAAGCCACCAGCCTCTGGGGTTTTGTTATGGCAGCCTGAGTTGACTAATACATAGCCAGAAGTGGGGCTGATCAGATGGTAATCTATGCTTACCGTTTTGGGGACCTGATGTACTGTTTTCCGTAGTGGCTGCATCATTGTACATTCCCACCAACACAGAGCTGACTTTTGAATAGAAGGGAAGGAGTGGGGACAGAGAAGAGCACCTGAGGAAGGACGGGGGCCTCTAAGGAGCAGGACATGGGGCAGCATGTGAGACAGGAGGTTCGGTGATAGAGATGGGCCTGAAGAAGTGGGAGGAGGTGGGGCCTTTTGTGGCAGAAACCAGAGGTCTGTTCTTTATTCCCAAAGCCATGAAGAGTCTCAAGGGATTTATAATGGTGGGGGTGAGGTCGGGAGGGTTGGCATGATCAGATTTGTATTCTAAACCGTCCTGATAGGAATGCAGAAGATGGTGAGAGAGGGTAAGATTCAGGAAAGAGGGGGCCGGAGACTCGAAGATAGTGCTGGGAACAGAGGAAGAAAGATGTTGAGGTTATACAGCAAGCTCAGAGACAGAGGGGCTGGGATTTAGGCAGACTTCCCAAGGTGGCCCCATGATGCCCCTGAAATTCACACCCTGTGCAAGCTCCTCCCCCCTGAGCATGAGCGGGACCTGTGACTTGCTTTTAGGCAACAGAATATAGCAAAGCTAAAGTGATTCTCCAGATGTAAGTAAGCTCCCAAAGCATTTGATTTTGAGATCACCAAAAGGGAGAGACTTAATTGGGTAAAAGCTCTTAAAAGAAGGGCTGGGCCCTCCCTGAGGTGAGACAGGATCCTTATGGGCTTGATGACATGAGCAGCCGCATTAGAGAAACCCACATGGCAGGGAACTGTGGGCGGCCTCCAGCCAATAGTAACCGGCAGCCAATCACAGGGAAGTAAGTTCTGCAAGCAACCTGAGGGACCTTAGATGCTGCTCCGTCCCCCGCTGAGCCTCCAGAGGAGAATGTGTTCTGTCCACATGTTGGCTGCAGCCTCGTCTGACCTGAGGAGAGGACCCAGAGCAGCCACATCTGCACCCCTGACCCAGAAAGCTGCGAGCTGATACAGGTGCCTTCCTGGAAGGTGTGAAGGATGCGGTGACGTTCTGTGAACAGTGGAAAGTGAGTACAACTTCCCAGGTGCCCTGGGGCGCCACCCAGGCAGCGGGGAGCAGGAGGTGAGGGGCTGCACCTAGTGTTTACGGATTACTTACTGTAACGCAGGCACTGCACCGCACCCTGACTGGCTCTGCTCTGTTACCTATGTCTGCTACCACATAAATGTGTGCAGGGACCATGTATGAAGGAGTCCCCCTGGTGGGAGCGGTGGGCAGGCCAGCCCGTGGTCAGCAGCATACAGTCTCCAATCCTTCCTCCCCAAGCCCAGGCAAACCATCCCCCAGTTGGCGTGCGTCCGATGTCTGCTGTGGAAATTATAGGATCTGTGGGCCCTTAATCGAGGGCTTTCTTTCTCCGGTGGCTGCCAGTCGGCTTGTGGAGAGTCCCGTGGAGCATACTGACCCTCATGTGTCTGGCAGAGAGGAATACGGGCCCCCCACACATTTCAGGGCCCATCTTCCCTGAAGAGAAGGCAAGAAACAGGAGAATACATTTTCCACTACTGAGAGGAGTTTTATTTAGGTGGACATAACAGTGCAGAACCAAACGGTGTTTCCCCTTTATTGACACAGCAGCCTTGATCTTCTGCCTTTCATCCCTCCCTTAAGGGAGGCCAGCTTCATCCCAATGCAGAACTTGGATAGGCGGCTTACGGTGGAAACACAAAATGCAACTGTGACAGCCGCCAAACTGGGAAGCTTTCAAGGTTCTTGTGCTTTTTTTTAAGGATCATTTTCTAACCATGATTTACTGTCTGTCATCCTTTTGGAACAGAACGCCATTCATTCTTACCAAATGACACAGCAAAAAGAACATGCGTATTTCTCTTTAAAACATTCTGGAGATGTTTAGTCATTGAAAAGAATGTAAATTATGCCTAAAGCACTGCTTTACAGAACCCCATTAGGCTGTAATTATGGTGCTTTAAAAAAAACAACTTGTAAAGAGGAACTGATGGCTTCATCTTTTGAAGGGAACACTTGTGACACTGTAGAATTCTACAAGGACGTTCCTCCTCTGGTGGGCAGGGGAAAGCACTCAAGGCATTAGAAACTTTTGTAACTTTCAAGAACTTTAAGAACAATCACAGATCAAATGCATGCTTTCAGTGACAGAGTGCTTTTACAGCTAAAAAGAGAATCCTGAAATGATACAGTTCATTTCCAGCAGGCCGAACCAGCCAATCACGAATTAACATCTATTATGTTCCACAAGTGACAAATATCATCTTTGCCAATCTTTTTTTTTAAAGGCTTCACATTACTTGTGAAAAACAGGACCAAAAGGCCAACGATCGCCCAGAAGGAGCCATTTCCTCTCCATGTTTTCAGGAGAACCTCCAATTACTAGTAATTGCACATTGCAACCAGCTTTCCTTTTCAATGGTCTGTTCTGGGAAATAACTGAGATTGGGGGCTTTAAAACTTCAATTTCAAAGAAAAAACTTTCCATCACTGCAAGGCAACAATGAACTTGTACTGAACTTGGAAAGTGGTCACAACTTACTCCACAGGAAAAAGCTAAGTAAGGACTGTTCCTACTTACAGGCGGAGATCTAGTCAATTACAGAAACAATCCTCTCGCCACCGCGAGGCTGAGTCTCCCCTCTCCTCTCCTCTCCTGCAGAGGACGGTTTGCCTTTTAAAATAACACCATTGCCAACAAACTAAGACTTCTCCTAACAGTGGGTTCATGTGTTCACCAAATATTTACAGAACGTCTATTCCACGCCAGCCAATCGCTGTTTTGGGAGCTTGAAAAGCAGTAGATAAAAATTCCCATCACCGTGGATAGTCTATCAACTGGGACCAACAATAAGCAAAATACACCAACACGAACACAGTTTAAAATGCGTGTGACAATCCACCCCCTGGAGCGGCACTCCTTGTGCCAGGACCGACCGAGGCCGGCAGTCCCCCTGGCCCACCTCTGCTCATCCCTGGATAGGAGGGGATGCTCAGTGAACAGGCAGCTTCTACAGACCAAACACAGACACGCAGCAGTTGCCCTGCCACCCAGCTGGCAGTTCCAGCGTTTTCACAGTACAGCTACAAAGGAGGACAAAGCGTTTCACAAGTGTCGTGCTCACCAGCACCCACACTCTAGAAAGGCTGGACAGGGATCACTCCGGGCCACTGCCACCCACTCACTCTCTTAATTGACTTTTTCAGCCTGACTCTAGAAAATGAAATCCATTCCTCAAAAGGTAGAGCACGCTCAAGGGTGCGCAAACACGAGCTCACTCAGTAAGCGTGCAGCAGCTTCCCACGTGGGCGAAGGAGCCTCCATTCTCCACCGTGCAGCTGGGTCTCCAGCCACAAGAGCACAGCTTCGTGGGCTACGATGGCCCCCGACGGTGTATTTAGTGTTGTGTTGGAGGAAAGGGTTCATAGCTTTACAAGTATTTGCAAGGGGTTCGTAACTTCCTGGAGGCTTAAGAACGTCTACACTGGAAGTCTTTGCCTGCCGTGTGGTAAAAACCAAACACGTGGCTGGACGCTGCTTTCAGAATGATCCCTTTGAGGCCCAGCTGGTGCTTTACTAGGAAGACATGAACCGGAAACAAAGTCCGTGACCCTCGGGTACTCATTTAGGATTGGCCTGTCCCCTTTTATAATACAATGAATGACTCCTTACCCTCAGAAAATGGGACCCGCAAAAGTAGTCCCGTAAGCCAGCAACTCATAGGGGATGAACAAGTTAACTTTCCTGATAACACTTTTTCCCAGGCCAGAATGTATGACCAGGCATCCACATCAGCCCCTGAGCACCACAACTGTCATTCACGGGCAACAACACATCCGCCACTGGTCTGCCCTCCCCTCCCCCACAAGGTAAGGCGCAAAAGGCCAATGGAGCTCCTTTTACTCAAAACCACTATCTTATCATTGTGTTCAAGCTTCAGACTGGAGTAGTTGTGATTAAGAACCTCTGGGAAAAAACTGCAACTACCGGCTACAGAACCTACGGCGGAGAGGAAAACAATATGGCGTCCACCCAGAACACAGAGCATTTGCTGGGAGTTTTCTGGAAGGGCCTTTATTGTGGCTGCTCTTTTTCCTTGTTCCTGCCTCTGCCTTTGTGGCCTTTTACCAGACTCCGAATGCCTCAAAGCTGGGGACGTGCCTTATTCGCAACATCCCCACGGTCAGTGACTAGCCTGGGACGTCACAGAGCCCACTGGAGCCCAGCAGGTAGGAACAGAGGTTAAGGACTCCGACCACAATCCTGACACAAGGATTACATGTGACAGGGCTTAGGGACTTGCCGGTTTCCTAAGATAATGGATCCACTTTTATGACTTCAAAAAATAAATTAGGGGCAGCCAATAAAGCAGATGAAGCTTTTGTGGGGGCGGCAAAGTATATTATAGAAAAATACCTTTCAGGAATCTTTTCCAAGTATAAAAAGAAACCAGTGTGGAACTGTGAACAGTGAACACATGAACACAGCGATATAAAAATGAAGGGAAATGGGATATTTAGGTTAATACCATTTCAAAATCACACTATAATTCAATGGTAATAAATATCACATAATAAGAATAATTTAAAGCACTGATTGCACCTTAATACTTATCATTAGCTTTCCAACTCACAAACCATCACAGAGGCGCAGCTAAAAATCTGCTTCTGTGAATATTCTGAAAAGAGCAGAATATTCTCAGAATATTCTCAGCAGCTTACACAACTTTTGTTTTTTACAAAACAGTAATTATGTTAAACAACTGTCCCTAAGAGCCAAAGGTAAACTTTGAGGTTCCTGAGGAGTACTTAATGTAGAAACTGGTTAACTTCCTAAGAATGAAGACAGGGCAATCCACAGATATAATTTTAAAGAATTCTGTATAAAATGTAAACATCATTAGGACCTATTTACGTGGTCAGAACGGAGAAAGGCTTTTATATATTCTGAATCAGACTTAAATGTTTATGAAATAATGCTTGGGTGTTAAATACCCATTTGTAACATTTATTCTATAACTCTCCATCAAAACTAGAATGTCCTTCCCACATGGCCTCACTTTTGAGATCATATGCTTCTAAATGAAAATGAAGTTTTAAACGATGTGCTCCAACAGAAGTAAAACAAACCGCTGGGTTCTGGTTCCAGGCACGCCATATGGCAGATGTCATGTATATGTTCTGATCGTAATCAGCAACATGTCCCCCATGTTAAGCATTCTGTGTTCTGTTCATTTAGGTAACCTCTTGTTTTGGTTCTTTTGATGGCAGAGGAATGATCTGGAGAAAACCCCTTGGAAAACTGAGTGAATTAACTTGTTCGGTATGTGCAGACTTCCCCATGGGGCCCTTTTAGTGGCATTCTTTCCTGTACAGAAGTCACAATGAAGTATCCCTTGCACTCTTGTTCACCAAGTTTCCCGTCAGAGCAGTGCCTGGGCCTGCGGCCCTTCCCGGCAGAGCGTGACAAACCGTGGTCAGTGATTTCAGGGAGCCAGGGTGACAAGCAGCAGTGTGAAGAGACATCAGCACTGTCCCCCCAGTTTAGGACACCACCAGGAGCAGGTCTGCCGATGGGTCGGTGGATGTTTTCTTGTCCAACAGTCATTAAGGGTACATAGGAGATTCATATTAAAATTGTATCCCGACATGTTTATCAGTATTTCCTAAGACGAATTTAAAATAATTCCTCCTGAAGTCCTTGCTAGTAGTGCAGAGGCTCAGAGCACCATCTGCACAGAAGGGTGTTTCTCTGAGGCACTAAAAGGTCTCACGACTCTCTGATAAGCCTTCCCACTTTCCACTCGACGAGGACTTGCACACCAACACCAGCCGTGGTTCACTGATCTCCATGGCGCTTCTCGTTGGAAGCCCGTGAACCATAGTTCCACAACGTTCTGTTGACTGTCATTTTCATCAGGGACTCGACAGGACGCGCTCAGTGTCTCTACCAAGAACCACTGGCTGCAAACCAGACGGGAACCTGACCGAGTGCTTCGGCCATGACACATCCCACCTCACAGAAGTCACAGATCTCCGGTTCAAGGGGAAAAAAAACCATCAGCAAGAAGAATCCAGAAGTCTCTGCCGAGCATTCTTCCCTCCATTACTTACTTTATTTTCACTGGGTGCATTCAAATCTGTCAAAATGGAAAACAAGTATTTATGGCAGAAGTCACACAGCAGGAAGCCACAGCATGAATTACCTTCTCTTCTAGAAATCTCACGTTCTTTGCTATACTGGCTTTTGCTTCTGAGCCAAATGTCAGAACACAGAGAAGCTAGGTCAGAGCCACAGCTCAGTCAATGAACTTTCAGGCTCTTTGGAAAGAGGTGGAGAACAACAGGCAAGGGCTCAGAGGTGCAGGGACAGAAGCACAGAACAGGATAAGTATGAGCGAGGCTGACAGCAGGCAGGAATGCCTGAGCAAGAGGCGGCGCAGGGACAGCGAGAGGAGGAGAAGGAAGAGAGCACAGTCTGGAGAAGGCACGCTTTCCTGCGGTGATCTGAGGCAGCACCAGCTCTCTCCCTCCGTCTCCCGGAAGGGGAGGGGGCTTCACCTAAGACCATCCGGGAAAATGGCGATGCCGGGCGTGGCCGTGAAGGCCTGCTGCCCAGACGCTCCGTGGGCTTCCCCAGCCTCAGCCCTAGAAGCCAACCTTACCTCTGAGCTCTGCTATCGGGTCCTCCTGCTCCTCTGCCGTCATGTCCACAGGCTCCGGTCTTCTGCCGTCGACAATGTCCATCTTGATCAAGCCGAGGTTAGTCAGGAGAAGCATTGGGTCCACGCCCTGGCTGCTGCTTTTAATGTTCTCCAGCACCTTCAAACACTTGTAGGACTTGAGCTCGCTTATGTTCTCCTCCAGGAAAAGATTGTAGAGACTCAGGTCGTTGTACCCTTCAGACTTGAAGCGCAGGACTTCAAAAGTGGGCAGGATTTCATAGACGTTGAGAATGTCTGTCTTCTGTCGGAACGGAACAAAGAGCGTGTAGACAACCACAGGAGCCAACAGGACGTAAACCACGAGGTTGATAAAGCTGAGCAGCTGGAAGATGCCGACGGCGATGAGCTTGCACTGAAACCGGTCGGGCACACTGGTGTCATTCCTCAGGATCCCGGACTTGATGCTGCAGACAAACTCGTCGGAGAGGGAGGAGAGGCTGAAGTAGTAGCCCAGGTAGATGCAGGCTAACAGTATTATGCCGAGGGTCAGCAAGCGGCAGCTGATGTACTTGATGATTAAATTAGTGCAGTGCTTCTTCGTCTTCAGGTACTGCTCCACGATTGGGTACTTGAAGTGGCTTTCAGAGATCTCCCACAAACTAAAGGGGGGGGGGACAAAAAAATACTTAAACCCTTACAAGATCAAATACGAAAGATGTAAACAGAACAATATCACACTAAGAATCTCAAACACCTTTCCTCCCTCCCTACGTTACCTATAACTTCACTGGAGTATCAGGGAATAAAACCCCATTTAAAAAAAAAAAAAAGAAAAGCAACAATAAAATGTTCTCTCCCTTAACGTTTTAAAGAAGGTCTCATTAATTAAATGTTATAATTGTAAATCATTAAAGTGCCTGGCACCTAGTAAATGCTAAATGTTGACTGTTTTATTCTACTGCTTTAAAAAAAAAAACACTACAATTTCCTCAAGTGTGCAGAATAAAGACAACTTTCCAGTCCAACCAGAACACACGCGCCTCCTACAGGCGAGAGGCGGGAGGCAGCCGGGGCCGCGGGCATGAGGCTCAGCCTCCAGTGGACAGACCTGGGTCAGATCCCAGCTCTCCCACTGTGGCTATGGGTAATATTTTTATCCGGAAAGGGGGAAGGGCAGTAAATAAACGCAGTTAGTTGTAATGACGCTCTGAGGGTTAAATGAGATAATGTACTCAGAGGACTCAACGCGGTATCGGGGATAGTAGAGACCTATAAATATGATCACCGCTGTTGAAAACAACCAGAGAAAACTGTGCCAAAGGCAAGGCACTGCCTACTTGCTCCCCACTTTCCTCACCCCGGTTCTCCAAGCTCAGCAGTGCCCAAATCCTCCGTGCTTCTCCACTGAGGAGCAGGTCAAAGCAAGTGCCTGGTGCCTTAACCTGTTACCCCTCCTCCACCGGCCTTTCAGACCACGAGACAGCGGCATTTCCCGCAGCAAGGGAAAGCCTCCTGCTGAGAGGACAGGTGCGGAGGGGGGCAGGTCGGGTGATTCGGGGAGAGCGGGCCTTCCGGCTCCCACAGCCTGTCTGTAGGTGGATGACAGCCCCCCATCTTCGACAGTGGGAACCGTAAGCCCAGATGGGCAGGA
This sequence comes from Mungos mungo, assembly GCA_004023785.1. Lineage (NCBI taxonomy): Eukaryota > Metazoa > Chordata > Mammalia > Carnivora > Herpestidae > Mungos > Mungos mungo. The sequence goes on from PISW01011416.1 coordinate 24,966, forward strand.
GAAGGGCGGAGACCTCACACCCCAAAGCCTGAGGAGAGCCGAGCTGGAGGCTGAGTTACCTTTGCCCTGTGTTCTCAACACCCGGAACTGGGCCGACGCCATCTCTCATGTCCTGATCACACAAGCTCTTTGCAGCTTTAATCGAGCGGTTGTAAACTTTGTCAAGTTCTTCCATGATAAACTTCAAGTCTGAGCACAGATGAGGAGCCGCCGCAAAACGCCAGAACAGGGAGGGGAGGTACAGGAGGATGGCCACCAGGAGCAGGATGTAGGGGAAAAACTGGAAAACCAGAGAGTAAATCGTGGCGTCAACAGGTCCCCTACTTAAGCAAGCGAGGTGTACCAGTGCCGCTCTCACTTTTCTCACTTTGGGACAAATGTGCACGCACGTGTCAGTTACGGAAATCGGGCTCATTACTCGTGACCGTTTATGGCTGCATTCACCTGCCCAGGTAGAACAGCAGTAACTACCCTTCCCCCCTTCCATAGACTTCAGTTTGAAATAACTGGCAACGACACGGTGACACGTGGTGCCTCCACCCTAATCATAGAAGGGAACAAAAAAGAAAATGACTCCCATGTCCTTTGGAATAATCACTCAATAAAATCTCAATTAAGGAATGGATAAATATCACAGGGGCCTCTGGTGGGTTTTGGGTTGTTTTTCACTGCCATGGTTTTAGGAGGTCACTAATCTTAGAGCTCTCTTCTTTCTCCTCTCTCTAGAATTTGGAAGAGCGACACAGAAATGCAAATTTCATCCAATACAAATTAGAAAAATTGTGGCTTCAGTGATCCAGTAATCGCCCCTATTAAACAGCTGGAGTAAGCAGTTAAAATTCACAAAATGTGGAATAGACCTTCCATGCTGGGACAGACCTGAGGACCGCCCAACACCCTCATTTTACAGCTGTCATCGCAAGCCCGGACAAGCCAACTACGACGGGCAACAGCCATGCCGAGAGCAGCATCTGGATGCAGATGGATGTACCAAACAAACATGGGGTGGAGGAGGTTGAGGAGGGAGGGGTTCAGGAGTCAGCAAAAGCACAAAGCACCCGGCCACCAGGTCCACCCAGCCTTAGGGAAGGCTTAGCCCTAGGAGAAGATAAAGGAACACCAGGAGCTGCAGTTAGCACAGACCTGAGATGTAGTCCGGCTCAGTGTTCTTTGGTACCGCAGGCACTCGCCTCTGACTCTCGACTCCCCTATCTATGAAAGGCTTGTGTAATGTAATGCAGGTACCATGAAGATTAAATTAGATAATTTATGAAGACTGTTGAGCATGGTGCCCGGCATGTAACATGAACTACCACACGCCAGCTAAGACCAACAGAAGGGCGACCTGGTGGGCACATGACCTTCGGCCCTCACAAGGACTCTGATAAGGCCTTTACTGATGGCTTTACCTTCGAAGGGGAAGGGGAAGCCCAGAACAGTTCCTAGCCACAGAGGACACAGTGAACCCACAGACCTGCCTTTTCCACCAGAATACACTACAAATTATCTGGAAAATTTCTCCCCATCTTGGATTGGTCTCCAATTTCCTCAGGGTTGTGACAGGGATGGCCTTGAGGTGACACACAACTCCGACCCCACAGATCTCTAGGGGCAGGCAGCCGCCCCACCACCACCACGACCCTCCCTGTAAAATCGGAGGTACGGGGCATTCTCGAATAACACTCATCTGGTTTTCTCACTGTTAACACCTTACATTTCCACGGCACACCTGTCGACACTGAGAAACCACCACTGACCACATTTCAGACTTCCACTTGAATTTCTTCAGTGTTCCCATTATTGTCTTCCTTCTGTTCAAAGATCCAGTTGGGGTCTAACTGTGGCACCTCCCTAGTCTCCTTGATTCTGTGACAGTTTCTCGGGTCTTTCCTGGTTTTTCATGTTTTCCATTTAAAACTAATGCATAGAATAACACCCACACATTCACAAAAGAAATGGATGATATGGACATAGTTATCAGAATATTAAGCCTGTATGTGTTTATTAACACATGAAGGAGGACCTAACCCATGGTCTACCACCAGCTCTGAAGTGACAGACTCACAGACCCCACAAGTGCCATGACGGATCACTGCCTCCATGATACATATTTTCTGATGTTAAGTTTTAGTCAAGAGATGGATAAAAAATAAAGCTGTGGCGTGTCTGCCTATTTAGTTCCCGGACTCCCTGGAGCCCACGCTCGGAGCCCCCGCCCCACAGGAACGACGGCATGGCACAATGTCTCTGCGACTCCGCAAAGCCCCCTCCCCAGTACAGCCACTTCAGTCTGTACTGGGCATGGGCTGGGGTTTCTCAAGATGATTCTCCCAATGTGCAAAGTGCCGCTACACAATGACACCCGTGACAGGCTGCGGTTCCATGAATTTCGGCTGCACAATTCGCAGCTGGCTGCGGTGAGAAACTTCCTTCAATCCTTGCCGACTCCGAGGGGGCCCGCTAGCACACAAATGTAACCGTGTGATTCAGAGTCTGTGCGCTTCCAAGACCGAGAGAGCCGGGCGCTTTCTTTGGAAACTACAGAGGGAACACGGTCTCTAATTTGGGGCTGCGGAGTATTTTTCTAAGTCACTTTTGTTTCAAGGCGATTTGAATTAATAGGATTTTACCACAGACTGTTCTTTTGAATTAAAAAGTGCCTGTTTACAATCTGTGGCAATTTTCTCAACATGCCTAGGTGGTACAATAATTAGTACCAATGAATAGCATAGCTCATTGTAATTAGAAAAAAATGAATGTAGGGGCATCTGGGTGGCTCAGTCAGTTAAATGTCCGACTTTGGCTCAGGTCATGATCTTGCAGCTAGTGGGTTTGAGCCCCATGTCAGGCTCTGTGCTGACGGCTCAGAGTCTGGAGTCTGCTTCAGATTCTGTGTCTCCCTCTCCTTCGGCCCCTTCCCCACTCTCACTCTGTCTCTCAAAAATGAATAAGTGTTTTTAAAAAAAATGAATGTTTAAAGATATTACATATTGGGTGTTTGTTTTCTCCTCCAAGATCCCTGTACCTTGCTCACCTTTGTAAGGAATGTAGTTGGAAGTCCCTTCTTGGTTTTCTCCATAGGGACACCTCTTTTTCTTTCTCATCAAAAATGAAAAAGTGACTTTCAGTGACTCTGTAACAAGGTGGTATTAAAATCAATTCAACTGAAACAGAAATCCAAAACAACATTAAAGTACCATCTTTAAAATCCTTTTGTAAGGAACATGGCAAAACTGCCAAGCTTTATAAGTGTGTCTGCTGGATGGGAATGGCTTTATCCATAAGCTCCGTCTGCCCCAAAATGACATCCAAGACCCTGAGATCTTGCAAAGCCACGGGTCCGTTATGCGGTTCATGTTAACACTGAGCCCTTCCAGGGACAGTGACGCTTCTCAAAACTACGTGGAACCAAAAGGCAGCACAATGTCCGGTGTGTGTGCCTTACAAGTGTGTGTTGTTTCTGGAAGGGGCTGTAGTTAGAACAGCAGAGCTCCAGATGGAAGCAAGTGTGGAGAGGCCCTGTCTGGTGCAGCCTCCTTCCACATTCAAGTCACCCCGACCTCAGCAGAGGCGAAGAAGCGTCCAGTGAGGACTGAACATCTCCTCCCCTGAAATGTATGTGATCACATCTTACGGGATTAAACGCAGACGGGCAATTTCTTTCAAAAGCATCTGAGCGGGGGGCACCCGGCTGGCTTAGTCAGTGGAGCCCATGACTCTTGATCTCCGGTGTAAGTTCAAGCCCCACGTTGGGTGTAGAGATTACTTAAAGAAATAAAATCTTTAGGGAACGTCTGGGTGGCTCAGTCGGTTGGGTGTCCGACTTTGGCTCAGGTCATGTCCTGATCTGTACGGACAGCTCAGAGCCTGGAGCCTGCTTCAGATTCTGTGTCTCCCTCTCTCTCTCTGACCTTCCCCTGCTCCCATTCTGTGTCTTTCTCTCAAAAATAAACATTTAAAAAAAAAAGAAATAAAATCTTTAAAAACATAAGGCGAAACACCTCCCCCCATTCCCCCTCACAAAACCACATCTGGGCTGGAAGCTTGGTCCCTGCGGACAAAATGCAGACTCTGCTCCAGGACCACAGAGGCCAGGTGGGAAGACAAGCTAATGACCACACAAAACATAAAATTGAAGGCCACTAAATATGTGGGTACTAAGTACTGAGCGACTTGAAATGTCCTCGGGGAGCTCAGGGAAGGCTTCATAGAAGAGGTGACATCTGAGCTACGTCTTCAAGTACCATGAGGCAATAATAACAACAACAAAACCCCATAAAATAATGCCGTAAGTATATTAAGACTCAGCTCGAATTTCATCTTCTCTGTGGCCTTTGGACACACTCCTTCCTCTGCATGGAATTCTGTCTTTTTCTGCCTAGTGAATTCCTACCCATCCAGGGCACCAAAGCAAAGGAATGAGCCCGCAGTGAGGACGTAGTAAGAGCTGTGGCTGGAAGAATGGACTAGCTGAATGGGGTCCCTTTCCCCCAAGCTCATGTCTACCCAGAACCCAGAATGTGACCTTGTTTGGAAACAGAGTCTTTGCAGATGTCATTAGTTAAAATGAGGCCATGCTATACTTGAGTGGGTCCTAATCCAGTGACCGGTGTCCCTCTAAGAAGACCATTTGAGGACACAGTGGAGACTGGAATGATGCATCTACGAGCCAAGGAACACCGACCGCAGATGGCTGGCACCACCGGCCACTAGACGAAAGGCACACAATGTTCTCTCTGAGCCCCCAAAGGCCCCACCGGCCTGACACCTTCATTTCCAACTCCTGGCCTCCAGAAATATGAGAGAATAAAGTTCTGCTGCTCCAAGCTACTGAGTTCGTGGTAATTTGTTACAGTGGTCCTAGGGAACTCACACACAGGGTAAGCAGGAACTAAATTACGAGGCCCTCGCCTCCCACATCATACACAATGGGAAGCCACTGGCAGGGGGCATAAGTGAAATTTACTTTAGAAAAATTGCTTTAGCCATGGAGAAGGGAGCACACTGGAGGGGAGAGAGAGGAGGCAGTCGGTTGCTGCAGTGGAGAGGCGGGAAGTGAGATGCACTGACCTGAGGCAGCAGCAGGGGGGCGGCGGGGGGAGGGCAGGACAGATTTCGGAACTATCAAGAGCAAGAAGCAGACATCTCAGTGCCCACCTGGAAGTGAGGGATGCGAGAGGGAAGCACAGAGGCTAATTCTGGATTTCTCGCTTACGCAAGGGTGTGGGTGGTAGTACCATTAGCTGAAATAAAGAAACAAGAAGGAACAGACTCTAAGCAGAGGGGAGCGAGGTGGGAGGCAGGCCCAAGAAGATGAGGAATTATGAACATAAGCTACTCGTACCCCAGAACTCTAATGCTAGTGGAGAGTAAGTAACTGAAAATAAAAGAAAAAAAAATCCAGCATACCCTACAATTCAGGACTTTGTAGCATACAGATGGATGAAGCCAAGAGTGACTGAGATCATCTAAGGAGAATGTGTAGCAGGACACAGGAGGGTAAGAGAGAGACATGGGATCCTAATATTAGGGTCGGGCAAAAAGAGAACCGTGGAAGACGGGAGGAATGGTCAGAAAGGAGGACGCAGGTAAACCGGCAGACTGCACTGGGAAGTGATGTAAAAAGACACGAAATATGTCTGCTCTTGGTTGCATGTTGTTCAGACAATAACCCACTTTTGTTTTTTTAAGTTTTATTATTTTGAGAGAGAGAGGGGGCGGGGGGAAGATAGAATCACGCGCTGTTAGCACAGAGGCCAACGCAGGGCTAGGTCTCATGACCCGTGCGATCATGACTGAAGGTAAATTCAAGAGTCAGAGACACCGACTGAGCCGCCCAGAGAGTAACCCACATTAAAGATAATCCCAAATGTAGGAAGTCACAAGTGAAGGGCTACCCAGAAAGTCCAGGGTATTCCACGAGCAGCTTACAGAGGGCACAGAAGTAAGGTGGTACACCATTGTACTGTGCGCTCCTGGGAAGACACCCAGGGCAGGGGGCTTCATGATTCATGACATTCTGGGAGGCGCCTAAGACGCGGACTCAGGGAAGAGAGGATGTAAGTGAAGCGCTTATGGGTAGAAGTAGAAAGAGACTCCTGATAAAAGAATTAGTGCCAAGTCACAAGGAGGCAAGGGAAAACCTTCCTAAAGATCGTATGAGCATGGAATGAACTGTCCTGTGAGGCAGGGAGGTCCCTTCAATGAATCATCTGGGAGGGCGTTAGAATTTTAGATCAGGGGTGGGCACAGGGCCAGACAGTAAATGTTTCTGACCTCTGTTGCATTAAGTGAATCCAGGCATAGGTAATGTGTAAAGGAATGCAGGGGCATTTCTGTTTGCAGAAATAGGTGCGGGATGGGCTGGATTTGGTTGGAGGAGGGATGCCATAGTCTGTCAATCCCTTGCTCTGGATCCTGGCTTCTCAAAGGCCAGCAATGTCAGTATCACCTGAGAATTCGTTAGAAAGGAAGAATACAGGCCCCGTCAGACCTACTGAATCTGAGTCTACATTTCAACAAGTCCTGCAGGTGATTGACATGCACACAGAATTTGGGAAACACTGGTCTAGCTGAGGGTGCCCACACGGGAGCCCGTGTTGGGCCAGCACTATCTGAATCTCCTGGGAAGCTGATGAAAACCATACTCCGGGCCCTCAGGGCCCTGGATTGTCACAAATCCTCCTAGATAATGCTGAGGTTTGGAAACCTATGATCTGAGAGGCTCAGAGGACCCCTCTAAACTAAGTTTCTGTGAATCCACTTAAAGGAAATAAAGATTTGTCCATTCTATTAATTTTATTTTCCAGGTCTGTTTCAGTCAAAACCCAGCTTTCCTGTTTCAGACAAAATCTCACCTAACAGTTGCCTATATTATGAACTTGAACAAAGAGAACAGAGTGCGGGGACACACACACACACACACACACACACACACACACAGGTTATCAAACTGTCCTGGAGATCCTAGGGCACCACCTGCTGGTCCCCTCTGAAAGTGCAGACATTTCCATAACACTGTTTCCTCAGAGGTACTGGAGGCCACCAAAAATAAATGGAGCAGGGGAGCGAAGGGGGAGGAAGAGGAAAGGAGCCATGGACTAAATAGCTGGGTGAAAGAAAGTACAGCAGTAATTACACTAGGACCACACACTCTACACTGATATACGCTTAACCATTACACTGACTCATTTCTTTGTGTGTGGGGGGGGGGGCGGGAATCTGGGTCTCCTGGTTTGAAGTCTGGCATCAACACTGAATTGAGAGGTGTTCTCACAAACTTGGTGCCTCTAAGCCCCTTGCCCTGGACTCAGAATACTGCCGGAGAATGAAGTCAGGTTCTGAACAGCACATACAAATCGCCTCGTTCTCCTCTCTTCCACACACGTGATTTGGGCACCCATATGGGCTATGCGCTGTCCCAGAAGTGCACTGAAGAGGGACCTGGGCCTGGTCTCTGCCTGCACGGAGCCTGCAGCCTTAGAAATTAAGAATCGGGGCCACCTGGGTGATCAGTCAGTTACGCAACTGACTACTGATTTTGGTTCAGGTCCTAATCTCACAGTTCCTGTTCGAGCTCCACATCAGGCTCTGTGCTCCCAGCATGGAGCCCACTTCAGGTCCTCTGTCTCCCTCTCTCTACTCACCTCCCCAATAAATGTTAAAAAAAATTTTATAAATAAAAAGAAATAATCAAGTCAACTGCAGGCAAGTAATTGCCGTGCCCCATGGTGCCTGCAGGAAAAGCGCAGACTGCTCTGGAATGCACAGTACTGTCCAGGGTGCAGTGTAGCTGAGGTTTTGTGGTCAGAACGCTATTGGTAGGGTCTGACTGCCTTTAGGCAGGTTATGTGGTCTATTGTCTACACAGTGGCCTTATGGTCTTATTCCTGGAGGCTTTGTGTTGAGCTACCTGGCCCTGAAAGCAAGAAGCCTCCATCTAGAGGTTCAGAGGAAACTTCCAGGTGGAAAGGACACTTAAGCTGAGAGCAGAAGCATACAGTCGGAGGTGGCCAGATTAGAGGGGAGGAGGGATCAACAGAAGGTGTGTGTGAAACAGCCAACACACGTGAGAGCTGCAGGAAGTCAGGGTCCCGGGGGCCCAGGGATGGTGGGGATGGGCCCAGGGGTGAGGCTGGGATGGTTCACAGGGCCCAGTGGGAGAGGACCTTGGGAGCCAGAGTAGTTTGTCTCTTGAAAGAAATATAGACATTTTTTAGGGACTCTGAAGGGTTTTCTTTAGGGAAATGACAGAGTCAGAAAGGCGGGGCCTAAGGGCTGGAGGTGGGGGCAGGGAGTGGGGTCCCCTCTTTAGTTCCAGGTAATGATGAACTCAGAGCGAGGTGGCCACGGGATGAGGTGGACACCCAGAGAGGGGGTCAGAGTCCTTGGAGATCAGATGGTGGATGGTATAGTAGATGCACCATCAGGGAGGCCAGAGCTCTCCCGGGACAGGAATGTCTAGGAGCCACTACTGCAGTCGTGAACGAATGAGGGTGACGGAGGAGGGCAGCAATGAGGAGGAGGTGGGATGACATAGCCAGGGGTCAAGAACAGCTCAGGAGCTGGGAGTTTACATAAGAGAAGCGCATCAAGAGTAAAGAATAAACACATGGAGGGGGGGGTGGAGTGGCAAGATGGCGGAGAAGTAGGGAACTCTGTAATCTCCGCCTGCCGGCAACTATCAAACCAATCAAAGCCACAGAACTCTGATCCACATGAATGGGAGGTGCGCACACAGACTCTTTGTGGATGACAGCCTCATGGATGCCTGAGTGAGTGCAAACTGGGACCGGAGGCTCTGAGGGGAGAGAGCACCGGCCCAAAGCGGAGCCGGGAGAGAGAACGCCCAGGGCCTCAGAGCTGTGTGTGCAGAAGCGGCAAAGGACCCTGGAGGACCCCGCAGAACAGCTGTGCAGGGCGGCATGCGGAACAGCCATGTAGAGTGGCATAGAGCTGAGCGGAAGAGAAGGAGAGACTGAAAACGCTCATAGAGTGATCTCTGGAGAGGGGAGACCTCGACTCAGGATGGAGAGACACAAACATCCCATATATAGCCGCTGGGCATGGGGAGAGAAATCTGTCCCCCTCAGTGGGCTTGTTCTCCCTTGGGCTCAGCAGCTTGCCTGCTCCAGGCGGAGCTAGGGATAAGCTGGCTCCCCAGTCCCCTTATTCAATCTGAGCTAGAAAGCCGCCTGCCTGCAGGAGGACATTTTAACTGTGGCAGCAGCATTAAAGTGCATGGACTAGGATTTAGAAACCTGGAGGAGCTTAGAAAACCAAAGCCCGCCTGTGGCACGGGGGGGATCAAACTCAAGAGAGTGGCTGGCAATGCGTGGGCTGAGAGGGGCTTGGGGCACTGCCATTCTTCTCCCTGCAACCGCTAAGGTGGGGCCTCAGAGAGCAGCTCCTGAGACCTTACCTACCTACATCAAACCATACCCATTCATGCTGGAGAGCTGCTTCTTTTCTTTTTAATTTTTAAAATTATTTTTAAAAAGTTTTTTTTTAATTTTTCCCTTGTTTTCTATTTTTCTTTTTCCTTCTTTTCTCCCTTTCCCCCCTGGAGTCTTGGAAAGACCATTTATGTACTGTTGTGATTAGATCAATTATTGCCTCCAAATATATTTTCCCTTATCTCATTCTTATCTCTCTCCTCTGCAGGTTTTATGCTCTCAGACTGTCCTTTATCTTTGGCTGTTTCTGTACCTCCACCCCCCCCTGCTTTTTTTCTTTTCCTGTCTTTTCTTTTCTGTTTTTTTAATTTCTTCTTTTGGTTTGCTTGTTTATTTGATTTGTCTATGCCTTTGCAAGCTTTTCTCCCTGTGTGTTTGTCTGTTTTCCTTTTCAGTCTACCTCAAGAAACAAGCCAAAGTACACATGGTGATGAGTCCCAAATATCACTGAGGAGGGAAATAAAATAATGAGAGGTATAACATGAGAAACCGAGAGACAGCATTAAAAGAACACCTCCTGAAACAACAGGCCCTGGACAGTCAAAGAACCTCCGTTAATAGAGCAATAATAACAGGTGCACAGTGCATAACGAGCTTTTAAAACTGACAAGAGACAGAAAGCTAGCCAAAATGGCAAAACGAAAGAACTCTCCTCTAAAGAAATCCCAGGAAGAAGTCATAGCCACAGAACTGCTCAAAACAGATATAAGCAACATAACTGAGCTAGAATTTAGGACAATTGTCATAAAATTAATCGCTGGGCTTGAAAAAAGCATGGAAGTCATCAGAGAAGCTATGGATACAAAGACTAGGGACCTTCAAAATAGCTGTGACAAGTTTAAAAGGCTATAAATGAGGTGCATAATAAAATGGAGGCAGCAACTGCATGGATTGAAGAGGCAAGGAGGAGAATAGGTGAATTAGAAGACACAGTTATAGCAAAAGAGGAAGCCGAGAAAAAGAGAGAGAGATTGATCTAGGAACATGAAAGGAGAATTTGAGACCTGAGTGACACAATCAAACGCAACAATATCAGTATCATTGGAGTTCCTGAAGAAGAAGAAAGAGAAAAAGGTCCGGAAGGGCTGCTTGATCAAATTATAGCCGAAAACTTCTCCAATCTGGGGAAAGAAAAAGACATGGAAATTCAAGAAGCGCAGAGAACTCCCCTAAGACGTAACTTGAATCGACCTTCAGCACAACATATCATAGTGAAACTGGAAAAGTATAAAGATAGAGAATTCTGAAAGCAGGTAGGGATAAAAGGGCCCTAACATACAAAGAGAAACCTATCAGAGTAGTTGCAGACCTATCTACTGAAACTTGGCAGGCCAGAAAGGAATGGCAGGAAATCTTCAATGTGATGAACAGGAAAATATGCAGCCAAGAATCCTTTATCCAGCGAGCCTGTCATTCAAAATAGAAGGAGAAATAAAGGTTTTCCCAAATAAAAATTGAGGATATTCATCACCACCAAACCAGCCCTACAAGAAATCCTAAGAGGGGCTCTATGAGGGAAACAACAAGGAATATAAGGCACCAGAATCATCACTACAAATATGAACTCTACAGAGAACACAATGAATCTAAACCCACATTTTTCCATAATAACACTGAATGTAAATGGACTGAATGCTCCAGTCAAATGACACAGGGTAGCAGAATGGATCAAAAACCGAAATCCATCTATTTGCTGTCTACAAGTGACTCACCTTAGACCTTAAGACACCTTCAGATTGAAAGTAAAGGGATGGAGAAATATCTATCATGCGACTGGAAGTCAAAAGAAAGCCAGAGTAGCCATACTTATATCAGACAAACTGGACTTTAAAGTAAAGGCAGTAATAAAAAATGAAGAAGGACACAATATAATAATTACAGGGTCTCTACATCAGGAAGAGCTAACAATTATAAACATCTATGAGCTGAACTCAGGAGCACCCAAATACATAAAACAACTAATCACAAACAGAAACAATCTTATTGATAAAAATGTGCTTATTGCAGGGCATTTTAATACTCCACTTACAGCAATGGGTAGGTCAACAAGACAGAAAATCACTAAATAAAAAGGGATCTGAACGGCACTTTGGAACAGATGGAATTAATAGATATATTTAGAACTCTGCATCCTTAAGCTAGGGAATTCACTTTCTTCTCGAGTGTGCATGGCACATTCTCCAAGATAGATCACATACTGAGGCATAAAACAGCCCTCCATAAATACAAATGCATTGAGACCATACCTTGCACACTTTCAGACAGCAATGCTATGAAACTTGAAATCAACCACAGGAAGAAGTCTGGAAAACCTCCAAAACTGTAGAGGTTAAAAACTACCCTACTGAAGAATGATTGGGCCAATCAGGCAATTAAAGAAGAAATTAAAAAATATATGGAAACAAATGAATACGAAAATACAACAATCCAAACTCTCTGGGACGCAGCAAAGGCAGTCCTAAGAGGAAAGTATATTGCAATCCAGGCCTATTTCAAAAAACTAGAAAAAGCACAAATTCAAAATCTAACAGAGCACCTAAGGAAACTAGAAAGGGAGCAGCAAGAGCACCCCAAACCCGGCAGAAAAAGAGAAATAATAAAGATCCAGGCAGAAATAAACAATATAGAATCCAAAAAAAAAAAAAAATTGAACAGATCAATGAAACCAAGAGTTGGTTCTTTGAAAAAATAAACAAAATTGATAAACCTCTAGCTAGGCTCCTCAGAAAGAAAAGAGAGAACACCCAATCAGACAAAATCATAATTGAAAATGGATCTATTACAGCTGATTCCACAGAAATACAAGCAATCATTAGAGACTACTATGAAAAATTATATGTCAACAAACTGGACAACCTAGAAGAAATGGAAAAATTCCTAAACACACATGCACTACCAAAATTCAAATGGGAAGAGAGAGAATATCTGAACAGACCCATAACTAGTGAAGAAATTGAATCAGTTATCAAAAATTTCCCAACAAATAAAAGCCCAGGGCCAGATGGATTCCCAGGGGAATTCTACCAGACTCTACCAGCAGAGTTAACACCGATCCTTCTCAAGTTAACACCCATCCTGCTCAAGCTATTCCAAAAAATAGAAATAGAAGGAAAACTTCCAGACTCATTCTACAAAGCCAGCATCACTCTGATTCCCAAACCAGAAAGAGACCCAACAAGAAATGAGAACTATAGGTCAATATCCTTAATGAATACAGATGCAAAAATACTCAAGATACTAGCAAATCGAATTCAACAGCACATAAAAAGAATTATCCATCATGATCAAGTGGGATTCATTGCTGGGTTACAGTGCTGGTTCAATATGTACAAACCCATCAATATGATACAGAGAGAGATTGATCTAGGAACATTAACAAAAGTAAAGATAAAAACCATATGATCCTGTCATTAGATGCAGAAAAAGCATTTGACAAAATACAGCTTCCTTCTTAATAAAAGCCCTTGAGAAAGTTGGAATAGAAGGAACTTACTAAAACATTATAAAAGCAATTAATGAAAAGCCTACAGCTAATATCATCCTCAATGGGAAAAAACTGAGAGCTTTTCCCCTGAGATCAGGAACACGAAAGGGGTGTCCACTCTCACCACTGCTGTTTAACGTAGTGCTGGAAGTCCTAGCATCAGCAATCAGACAACAAAAGGAAATAAAAGGCATCAGATGAAGTTAAACTTTCACTTTTCACAGATGACATGATACTCTATATGGAAAACCTGACCGACTCCACCAGAAACCTACTAGAACTGATCCGGGAATTCAGCAAAGTCGCAGGATACAAAATCAATGTACAGAAATCGGTTGCATTTTTATATACCAATAATGAAGCAACAGAAAGAGAAATCAAGAAACTGATCCCATTCTCAATTGCATGAAAAACCATGAAATACCTAGGAATAAACCTAACCAAATATGTAAAAGACCTGTATGATGAAAACTATAGAAAGCTTATGAAAGAAATTGAAGAAGACACAAAGAAATGGAAAAACTTCCCATGCTCATGGATCAGAAGAATAAACACTGTTAAAATGTCATTATTACCCAAAGCAATCTACACATTCAATGTAATCCCCATCAAAATTGCATCAGCATTCTTCTCAAAGCTAGAACAAACTATCCTAAAATTCGTATGGAAACACAAAAGACCCCAAATAGCCAAAGTAATATTGAAGAAGAAAACCAAAACGGGAGGCATCACAGTCCCAGACTTTAGCCTCTACTACAAAGCTATCATCCTCAAGACAGTATGGTATTGGCACAAAAACAGACACATAGACCAATGGAATAGAATAGAAAACCCAGAACTGAACCCACAAATGTATGGCCAATAATCTTTGACAAAGCAGGAAAGAGTATCCAATGGAAAAAAGACAGCCTCCTTAGCAGGTGGTGCTGGGAGAACTGGACAGCAACATGCAGAAGAATGAAACTAGACCACTTTCTTACACCATACACAAAAATAAACTCAAAATGGATGAAGGACCTGAATGTGAGACAGGAAACCATCAAAACCCTAGAGGAGAAAGCGGGAAACAAACTCCTTGACCTCAATCACAGCAATTTCCTACTCGACACATCCCCAAAGACAAGGTAATCAAGAACAAAAATGAACTATTGGGACCTCATCAAGATAAAAAGCTTCCACACTGCAAAGGAAACAACCAAAAAAACTAACAGGCAACCAATGGAATGGGAAAAGACAGCTGAAAATGGCATACTGCATATAGAACTAGTATCGAAAATCTACAAGAACTCACCAAACTCCACACCCGAAAAACAAATAATTCACTGAAGAAATGGGCAGAGGACATGAATAGACACTTCTCCAAAGAGGACATCCAGATGGCCAACAGACACATGAAATGATGCTCAGCGTCACTCATCATCGGAGAAATACAAATCAATACCACACTGAGATACCACCTCACGCCAGTCAGAGTGGCTAAAATGAACAAATCAAGAGACTATAGATGCTGGCGAGGATGTGGAGAGACGGACACCCTCCTACACTGTTGGTGGGAATGTAAACTGGTATAGCTGCTCTGGAAAACAGTGTGGAGGTTCCTCAAGAAACTAACAATAGAACTCCCCTATGACCCAGCAACAGCACTGCTGGGGATTTACCCAAGGGATACAGAAGTACTGATGCATAGGGGCACATGAACTCCAATGTTCATAGCAGCACTTTCAATAATACCCAAATCATGGAAAGAGACTAAATGTCCATCAACTGACGAATGATTCAAGAGGATGCGGTGTATATATACAATGGGGTACTACATGGCAATAAGAAAGAATGAAATATGGCCATTTGTAGCAAAGTGGATGTATCTCGAGGGTGTCATGCTAAGCGAAATAAGCGGAGAAGGACAGATACCATATGTTTTCACTCGTAGGTCTAGCAGGAGAAACCTGACAGAGGACCATGGGGAGGGGAAGGCGGGGAAAAAGAGGGAGAGGGAATGAGGCAAATCTTGAGAGACTCTTGAATACTAAAAACAAACTGAGGGCTGAAGAGGGAGGGGGTCATGGGAAGGAGGGTGATGGTCATGGAGGGGATGTTGTGGGGAAGAGCACTGGGTGTTATATGGAAACCAACTTGGCAACCAAGGACCGCCCTGGTTCCACTATGGAATGGGCCCCCTGCCGGACATCCCTTCCGCTACAAACCCCCATTCTGTGTGGAGCTGAAGTCCAGCAACTGGCAGCCACCCCCAGGTTAGAGTGCTCCCTTCTAAAGCCACACAAGCTAATCCTGCACCTTCTCACACATGAGAAACACCTGAAGTCTGAAGGAGGTCCTGTCCTCTCCCGCCACCTGGCCAGGCCTCGCACATGGCATCGACTGCTCTGGCCCTTCAGGAAACAGGGAGCCTGGACCACAGGTCTTTGCCGCCTTAGCAATCAGCAGTCCACTGAATGGGGAGAAGCCAAAAGAAAACCACCAGGAAACATGTTCTAAACTTGAGAAAGAATCCGGCAACCCCCTGTCCGGGTATGTGCTCACAGGGGCTGCAAGCAGGGAGTCGAACCGGTGTCTGTACAGCCATGTTCATGGCAGCATTCATTGCAATTGCCACAGGGTGCAAGCAACACGAGCGCCCACTGCTGGATGCGCACACACACATACACACACACACTCACTCCCTCCCCCCCCCCCCCCGACACACACATGGAAATATTACGCAGCCTGAGAAAGGCAGGGAATTCTGATCATGACACCATATGAGTGAACCTTGGGAATATGCTGAGTGAAGCAGGCCAGATGTAAAAGGCCACATCTACGGCTGCATGAGGAACCTGGATGAGTAGACAAGACCCAGAAAGTAGAATGGTGGTTGCCAGGGGCTGGTGGA
>PISW01011417.1:0-31582 GCA_004023785.1 Mungos mungo
GGGAGAAACCGCCACATGAGGTTTTCAGGAAGCAGCTTGGCGGGAACCACGTTTCGGTGCCAGAAAAGCAGACGCGAGGCCGTATCCGCATTCGAGACGCCTCTTGCCTCCGCCACGTGCTCCCCACCCCGCCCGCGTGCCTCGCAGGGAGCAGGGCTCCCCTGGCACCTATCCGACACCCCACACTCGGCTCACCCGGTGGGCACCTGGCCTGAGCCCAGCCTGAGACACGATCCTGACTGAGTGTGGAGCGCTGGCTGGTCCCCAGATCGATCCAGGAGCTGCCGATGCAGCTCTGCCCAGTGCCCTTATGGGGGTCCTGCTGGGCTGGCGGCGGGGGGGGGGCCCTGAGGACCCCCTGCACAGCCTCACAGCCCCCTAGCAGGGGCATGGATGAACAAGGCGGAGCCCAGGCTGAGTGGCCTCCGGGGAGGACGCCCGGTTCTCCCTGTGGGCTCCGCACAGCCCTCACGATCTGGGTCAGGACGGTGGCGCTGTGACCCGCGCTGAGCTGGCAGTGTGGGACTCCGCCTGAGCCCCGTGCTCTCGGAAACCCCAGAGGTTAAGGACCCCACGCTGGGCTCCAGAAAGAGCTACGGCGGGAAGCCCTGCCCCGTGGACTTGGACAAGCTGCGCGCGTCCCCGTTAACCTGCGTTCAGGCCAGACTCGGGCCTCCAGGTTCCCGGTCTCTGCTCGTGAAAGATGAGCCAAACCGGAACGCACTGGCCAAGCGGGACAAAACGCCGGTAGCGGTAGGGAGCGGGACTGATTTCGGTCAGGCGTCCCCCCGAAACGGGCCCGACGATGCCCGGCCCCGGGTGGGCAAGCCCGGCCCAGCACGAGCCCACCGCGCAGCCGTCCTGAGAGCCAGCGGTGCCGAGCGGACTGCCACCTGCTCCCCACCCACCCAGTCCCGGCCCCGGGCTCCCAAAAGGACACCCTCCCCCTTACCTTTGAGCCTCTCCGCATCTCACACTGAATTCACCCCTGCCTCCTGATAGGACAGCCCCTCCCCTCCCCGCAGTAACAGCCCCTCCCCTTTTGTAACAGCCCCTCCCTTCTCGTAATAGCCCCTCCCCCATAGTAATGGCCCCTCCCCTGTTGTCATAGTCCCGCCTTTGTTGTAACAGCCCCTCTCTTACTGTAATAGCTCTCTCCCCCCCACCCCCCGCCCCTGCAATCCTCTTCAAATCAAGTGTCTCCTTCCCTAGTCCAGACTTACTCTGTCTGACACGGGAATCGCCCAGGCACAGGGCAGACCGGGCCTCCTTCTCCCGGTGATGCCCTGTCAAGCCTCCTGGGCCTCCCTGCTGGGATTTCCCAGCGTCAAAGAGCTGAGTCCCTCCTCTTCAAGATCCCCAGGATGAGCCCTCCCCACCTGAATAGGTCGGCCCTGGGGGTCTCTACCCCTGGCGGGTGAGTCCCTACCAATGCACCGGTGCGGCGGCTGGCTGCCCACGCCTGTCCACTCAGCGGCCCGGGGCAGTGGGGGACGGCAGGCGGCACCCAGTGGCCGGAGGGAGGGGGCCGCGATGGGGAGGCGCCTTCCTGAGAGCGGGGGCGGGGTCCCCTTCCAGGGCACCTTCTGCTCCTGCCGAGGGGGCCCTCGCTCAGCCTCTCCTGCGCCGGAGGAGGGCTCCAGGGCAGCAGGTGGGGCAGAGGTGCCGGGGCAGCACAAGGCAGGTGCCTGGAAGGCTGGACCGCGGGGGTGCGGCCAGCCTGGCGGGCGCTCGGCAAACACCAGTGGAGCCCGAGAGACCCCGACGGAGACACGGCCGTCCCCAGGAGCCCAGGCAAGCACAGGCTCTCAGCCAGATTCCAGAAGGATGCGCATTCCTCCGAGAACCTCCACTTAAAATCACATTAAAAAATTAACAAGCTGGTCTTGGGTGGATGGAAGGGGTTTCCGTACAGGAGAGAAAACTTGAGAAAGCAGATTCTTCCAGCCCAATTTCCCTCATACTTGGGCATCTTTTTGAGCTGGCTAATTAAACAGCACCTTCCCCGAGCCGAAGAGCTGAGCCGTGGCAGCAGAAGAGCACTGTGCAGACAGCGTGGGGTCCTGAGAGCCCTATAAAAGGCGCCCGCATCGCCAGTGGGCCATGTGCACACCAGCCGAGGGCCGCGTCCTCCCGGAGCGGGGGTCCGACCGCACGTGCGAGGCCCTCCCCGCTGAGCCCACCCACCCACGGCCCCCTGGGAGAACACACCGGATCCCCGGTGTCGAGTTTGGGCCTCTTCATTACGCAGCGGTACGAAACCAGAGCGCTGACTTCCCAGTAGGGGGAAACGACTCGCATTTACTGTGCGCCTACCAGGAGCCTGACGTTTCCTTTGCTGGCATACGCCATTCACTCATTCGCTCGCTCCTTCATTCATTCAGCAGTCTCTCACCACAGTATGGAAGAGGGATTCCATTTCCAGAAGGGTAGGCGAGGTCTTGGGCAAATTCAGCTGCTGCCCCCGCACCCGACACATCGGCAGATCCCGACTCCGTCAGGTTGTGTCTGCGCTGGGCAGAGAGACGCCTGGCTGCACCCGGCCCCTCGGCGCCCAGGCCCACAGGGCCTCTGCGAACCTTGGCTTCCTCAGCCGTTGAGATGGGGGAGGAGAGCGGGCCTGGAAAGGACGCTCACCACTTCCTCTCCCGCGTGGCCCCACCCCGGGGAACAGGGCGGGGAGTGTGTTCGCCCCGAGCCGCCAGGAAAGGACACCAGGTGTGGGTGAGCACCGTCTTCTCCTGCTCGGAGGACCAGGCCACCCGGCTCACTGCCACGGCCACAGGATGCTAGCATATTCCGGGACAGCTTGCAACTTTTTTTTTAAAATACTAATGAGCGTGGCCACGGCGTGATGAAAGTGGCCTGTTGGTGCAGCCCCCAGAAATAACGAACGGGCAGGCCCGGTAAACAACGGGGCCCTGGCGGGAATGAAAGGGGCTTTGACGAGCCGTCTACACTGAGGCTGATCTTTTGAAACGATAAAGGGAAAAAGCTCCAGGCTGCGTGTGGGGCTGGAAAAAGCCCGGCCGGCGTCCCGGTTGCTTTGCCAGTTTAAAGGGTTATTTTTTTCCCCTCGACTGCAATCTGCTGGGCTTTTCTGAAATGGCCCCTTATAATCCTTTGAGGCACCTCAAAGGTGCCCCGAAGGCTGACACAGAAGCACAGAGACGCTTCTCGCTGCTCACCAGGGCCCCAGACAAATAGGCGGCCGAGGAAAGACATGGGCCGTCCCTCCCTGCAGTGGGGCCCCCCGACGCTGGCCCCACAGGCTCCGAGGCCTCCGTAGGCATCGTTCGGGGCCACCAGGCTGCTCCAGAGAGCCCCGCGGGGTGCACAGGGGGACAGGTTTTCTCCAAAGCTAACGCCACCCAGGGTCACCCTGAATCCTCAAGAGCCAGATTTCCAGAAGCTTCTGCTGGCCAGAGCCTGGGAGGGGCTGAGGGCCAGCCCTGCAGTGGGGCCCCCAGGCCCGGGAGTCACACTTAATGGGCCAGGCTGCACTGGGGGTCCTCCGCCAAATTGCACATCTCTGCCATTCTCCCAGTCACATTCTCTCTAACCAAAGCCGGGAAAGGGTCTCCGCTTTTGGGGGCCCACGTGGTTGGATCACGACGGGGATCACGGGGATCACCCTTCTGCCATGAGGCGCAGCCTGCGGGCAGGAGCCAGGATTGCTGCCTGGACCTCTCTGAGGGGCTGCTAGCCTTCCACGCGGGGCCCTGCCCACAGCACGCAAACGTGAAGCCCAAGGCCGGGCTGAGTGGGGGAGCCGGAGCCCGGACTCCCGGGCCAGTGCTCCCCCTCGGCCCGCGGTTCCTCCCGCTCACGTCCCCGAGTCACACCTCCCTGCCGTCTCCACCAGGCCTTCCCGTCCAAGTTAGCAAATAACGCGGAGAATCCAACTGGCAAGATTAAAGCACAGCTATGAATATGCATGACTCATTCAGCAATCAAACAGCCCGAGTCCTTTCCAGCAGAAGGGATCCGCGCATAATTTTCTGCCACATATTTAAATTCAAATTAGTCATTATTTAATGTTGGGACAAATCGCTGGAGAAGGTCATGTTTTTAGTTTAGGGCTTTTTTTCTAAATAAGCGAGGCTGCTTCCCGGCCCACACGTGTCTGTCGCCTTCCCGCTCAGGCTGCAGACACGCACCCTGGAGACAGCCCTGAACGCTGCCCCCACTCCTGCTGTCTTGGACAAGCGCTTCCCCACCCTCTTCCTCCTCCGTGTGCCCGGGCCCCTGCGGTGACACCGTCCCTCCGCCGGGTTCACCAGCAGACCGGCCGTCTCCGCCCAGTCGTGAGCGTCTAGGTATCAGATGGATCCGGATGGTCCGAGTTCAAATCTCACGCTGCCATTTCCAAGCTGTGTGGCCTTACGTAGCTTCTCTGAGCCTCAGTTTCCTCATCTGTAGAAGGGGAGGTACTACGGCATGGCGCTCAGGAGCCTGCTTACGAAGAGGGCACACACCCGCCGAAGTCCCCCGTTCTTGCCAACACCGCCTCCGCGGCCGCCATCACCCGTACGGCAGTCCCAGCCCCACCCTCTCCGTCCTCCCCCCTCCCCCCCGCCCCCGGCTACTCCGGCGGCCTCCTCACTGGCCCCCCAGATGGAACGCAAGGGCCGCTTTGCCGCGGTGCGCGGTGGGGGGCCCCAGACAGACGCCTCCGCCCTCCATGCCCCCTGCCCCTCACCCGCACCCCCCGTGCACCGGGCGCACCAGGAGGCTCACCGTCCCCCAAACAGGCCGCACGCTTAGCCCTCTGTGAAGTGTCCCAACCTGGGCTGAGCCGGCAGTCACCTCATCTGTGCTCGGAGAGGGGAACAAAGCAGAACAAAGAAGCTAAAATGCATAAGTCCCGGCCACGCTGTTGGCTGTGTCTTTTACCACGCTGCACGGAGAGCGAGTGAGTGAGTGAATGAATGAATGAATGAACCAGCACGGGTCAGGTCTGGGCGGCGCCTCCTCCCCCAGCGCCGAGCGCAGACGGTTCCTCCCGGAATCACGCCCGTGCGACCCCAGTCTTCCAAGCTGGGAGATGAAAGGCCTTCACGGGGACCCACCCGCCTTCTGCCACAGGCGCTTCTCCGTCAAAGATGCGCGGACAGAAAAACAGAACAAAGAACCGGCGTGGGGCCTGGGAAGAGGGGCAGCCTCTGAGCTGGAAGGACGCTGCCCTCACGACTCAGAGACACGCGCTCTCTCTGAAAAGGACTTTGCCCCGGAACCTGAAGAAACCGTGAGGAAACCTGTGGCCGCAGGACGTGAGAGGACACGGCGTCCCGAGGGAAAGAGGCGCGAAAGGCAGAGTTACACACAGAGAAGGGGCCGGGGACACGGCAGAAATCCTTCTGGAGCCTTCCCCGCAGGTAGCAGAAGGGGACAAACACACAGAGTTAACAGGAGGGGGGGCAGGGGCCTTGGAGATGAGAGCACAGGGACGTGGCCTCAAAACTGTCAGTGTCCCCAAGGAGGAGGCACAGAGTGGATGTCCCTCGGAGCCCCTGGGAGCCCCGGCCGCCTGGCGCACCTAGAGACGGGATTGGCGGGAGGCGTGTCCCTAATGCTGACCATCAGGCACGCAGGCCACCCTCTCAGGATGTTTGAGAGGAAAGCGGATGGCTCCGGAACTCTGGATCCATCAGGGTGCGACCCAACCGTGGTGGAGTCAGAAAAGAACCCCAGGGGCGCTGGGTGGCTCCGTCCGCGGAGCACCCGACTTCGGCTCAGGTCAAGATCTCTCGGTTGGTGAGTTTGAACCCCGTGTCGGGGTCGCTGCTGTCGGCACAGAGCCCGCTTCGGATCCTGCCTCCCTCTCTCTCTCCGCCCCTCCCCTGCTCTCTCTCCCCCTCTCAAAAGCAAATAAACACCAGAAAACATAACACTGATTCCAGAACGCAGGAGCCACAGCCCCGGGCCAGAGAAGCCAGACTGTATCCCCATTTCTGCACAGAAGCTCCCACGGCATTGCCCTCCCGCTCGTGCTCAGGACCAGCATCTGAAGGCACATCCCAGCCACCGGAGCGAAGAATCGCGGTCACTAAGCACGAGAGGGAGAGACGCACCCAACGGCGGCAAGAGGCCGTGCGCGGGAGGCTGACGGCCACAGTGATTACGACCGGAGCACCGGGACCTCGGTAAGAAAGCGGTGATTTGACGCCGCAGTCCATGAGTTGTGTCTGTGACGCCCGGAGGAGAGGGACACGTAGGACCCGGTCCGCTGACATTCCTGCTGTTGGCTCGGGAGGTCAGCAGCCCGGGACGGCGGCGGACAGGAGGAAGGAGAAAGGAACAGGTGCCCCAAGCGGAGGGCAGGCCCCCTGTGTGTCCGGGAGCCGGAGGGGGGCCAGGCTGACGCTTCTCTGGCTGCCGTGAGCCGTCTGCCCTCCCTCGCGATGGCCGGACCCTCCCTTTAGAAGGCTGGTGGCTTCGAGGGGCCGGGCAGAAATGCAGACCACACGAGGGTGACAGTTCAGCTAAGTGTCCTCCCCAGGGAGCCGAGCCCCACGTCCGGCGGCGTGTCAGGATGCCCGTCTCCTGCTGAAGGGGACACGGCCCAAAGGGGCCGCTCAGGCTTCGGGTCACACGACGGTCTCAGGTCTCGCCTTTCCTCCGTCCTCTCTCTTCTGTCCAGCGACGAGGCCACCCGAGGTCCCGTGACATGTCCGGGCCCAGGGCTGTCGTCCCTCCCCGTCGCCGTGGGCGCGCTGGGCGACGCGCCGGCGCCAGGACTCCCAACCGGGTGTTTGCAGCCGCCTCCCTTCGCGTTTGCAACGTGCGTCCTTGTTTTGACACCCGGCGCCTCGCAGCAGAGTCTGTAAACAGAGCCCACGCAATTAGGCTAATGACATCGATTTTCAGTTCAGCTGGGTAATGGCCGCGCTTACCCCACGCTGGAAATCGCACGCAGACTGTCGCCGGCTGCAGAGCCGTGTCACTTTTGGTGCCCTGCCTGCAAACCCCTCCAGACTCAGATTTGCTCCCCGTAGCCGAGCCCACTTTGGTTTCTCCCCGGGGCCGGGCAGCGGGGGCAGGGGCATGACCGCCTTGGCGCCTTCTGCATCTACGGTGGAGGCGGCCGCATTCTGTGGTGCGGGAGTGGCAGGGGGTCCGACCCGTCACACAGAAGAAACGGAACTGTCCCCACGTCTGTCTGTACAACCTTGAGCGAGTCCCTAACGGTCCCGGCTCTGTTCTGTCTCCGGCAAGAGGAGAGGGCCCCCGAGGTCGCCCGAGCCCCTTCTAGGACCAACGGCCCGTGTCTCCTTCAGCCCTCCACGCACGGAAGCCCCTTGTTCTCCATGCGCTCCCTCAGCTCCCAAAGTATGAGCCCTGCTGGACACAGACCCGGCTGCAGTGACCAGGGACTGCGCCCCCAGGGTCCCTCAGTCTCCATTTAACTGTGCCCCCAGCGAGCCTGGACCGGACACCCTGGCCTTCTCATTCCGGCCCATTCCCTGGTCACCGGCAACCAGGAATCCCCACCGTCTTACCAGTGACACTGACTGGTTACTGCCAGCAACCGCTGATTCAACCCGAAGTTATGGAGCCCCGGCTGCATGACGGACACGACGTTCGGGGACAGCACACGGGCCGAAGACAGAGTCGCTGCTGTAACCCAGCCATTCCCGGGTCGGAGTCCACAGAGCACGTCCGCAAACACTCTCTCAGCCCTGAGCCTCCGGCCTCTGGAGCCGGTCTTCCAAATCCTATTTTACGGATGAAGAGACTAAGACAGTGAGGGGATGGGCTGCACTGGAGACACAGCACAGCAGAGACTGAACGCAGGCCCTCCAGCCCGGGGGCCCGGGCTCTCTGGGCTGTGGCACCGACCACACTGGAGCTTCTGGGCGCAGAGATCTGACCTGGGGATGCAGCCAGGCGGTAGCCCTGCTTCGTCGTGACGTGGCTAGGAGACTGGGGCAGACTGAGTCTCAGAGAATGGAGGGGCGCTGGGATGTGTGACCCTCAGGGTCTCATCCAGAGAAGGCCACCAGCATGCCTGTCCTCTCTCCAAGACGTGCTCTCTGGAGGCGCGCCTCAGGAAGGCTGTGGGCTCTGGGGAGCACCGAAGGTGGGGTCCGGATGACGAGGGGCAGGGGTGCTGGCCCTCCTGCAGCCCCCACACCCCCCCACACAGGAAGCTGCACCCAAGGACGAGCTGCGGGCAACTGCTCGAGGTGGGAAGTTTGCCGAGGTCCCCGGGCAATCATCTTCATGTCAACAAGCGTGTACTGAGCACCTGCTGTGAGGCAGGTCCTGAAGCCACAGCTCATCCTCGCTCAACAGTGAGGCCAGCGGGGAGGGGGACCTGCCATCAGCGGGGATGGGGGAGCGGTGAAGCGGGGTGAAGGTGGCAGTGATCAGCCGGGCCACTCAGACTGCTGTGGCTAAAACCATGGCTACTGTTGTTAATAGAACCTCCTGGCCCAGGGAGTGGGTTTGCCGTCCACGGGGGCAACCAAGTGGAGGCTGCATGTGCTCCTGCCGGATGGGGCACGCCCACAGGGGGGGCGGGGGGGCCGGGAGCCATCATGGCCTGAGGGCATCCCAATCTCTTGTTTCTGTGATCCTTTCATCTTTAACAACCTTCTATTTGACAATGGCTTCTAAAAGCCATCGAGATGTCCAACTCCCTGGTGATGGGTACGCAGACTGTGGTAGACACGTGGTTTATTTAAACACTGTATAAAAGCTGCAGGGGGCCTGCAAGATCCTGACCTTCGTCATCAGACATCTGTACATTCGAAACCGTCTCTGCCCCTTCCTGAGCTGTGTGATCTTGGCCAATTTACTTAGCCTCTCTGAACTTCAGTTTCAACATCTGCAAAGTTGGAGATAACACCCCCATCTCAAAGCCCTTTTGCATATGAGAAGTAATGTCTGAAATACCTTAATATCATGCTACGTGCATATACGTCCCCAATAAATGGTAGCTAACTACAAAAATGGCTACATCATCGTTAACCAAATCACAGACTGATTTGAAGCCATCAAAAGGATGCTCACAAAGTGTTCTTAATAATGTGGGAGAATACTTTAGCGGCGCACATTTAGAGTATAAAAGTGCCTCAACTATATCATAAAAACTCATAGAAGAAAGACAAGACCTCACAAGAGGCCGTCTCCAGATGGCGGATTTACAGGTAGCGTTGGTTTTCAGTGTTCGGGCTCTCTGTGGGTCGCAAGCATTCCTGAAGAGGTGGAATCCAGGACTCAGGTCCTGGGCAGGTTTCTGGGAGCGGGAGTCCATGGTGGGCACGGGAGGGCTGGGCTGGAGCTCCCTAGGGCACCCACCAAGTGGCCAGAGAGGCTCAGCTGGGTCAGCACCACGGACAGCGCTCAGAGCCGCCTGTGTCCTGAGCAGCACGGGGGCTCCGTCCTGCGGGGCTGGGGTCCACAGATGACCGGGTCCAGCTACTATCAGGCAAAACCGGCTCTCCTCTACCCCAGATGTCATGCCAGCCAAGAAGATGGCAGAGGCCTTGGTTCCTAGGGCAGGGTCCGCTACGGTCTTTCATCAAAAAGGCGCTGACTCGTCCTAACAAAGTTACAGTGCCATCCGGCGTCAGGTGAATGCGGCACATGACGCCAGAACTTCTATCTCCTTGGACCCATGTCAAACTGGATTATTGTCGCTCAGTTTTTGGCCAGCGTAAGGAGTAAAAGAGGTACCTAGCTCTTTGGTTTGCTTTTCATTAAGAGGTTGAACATCTTTTCATATGCTTCTTAAAATTTGTATTAGAATTTGCTATTTTTCCTTATGCTGTTTATGAAGTGTCTTTTCCCCTTTTCCCTTAAAAATTCTTCTCGGGGCATCCGGGTGGCTCAGTCAGTTCAGCGTCCGACTCTTGGTTTTCGGCTCAGGTCCCGATCACATGGTTCATGGGTTTGAGCCCCGTGTCGGGCTCTGTGGTGACAGTGTGGAGTCTGCCTGGGATTCTCTGTCTCCTTCTCTCTCTCACCCTCCCCTGCCCGCTCGCTCTCTCTCTTTCTAAAAAAAAAGCCAAACATTTTTAAAAAAATTCTTCTTGTAATTTTTTTTAAAGGAAAGTATACATGAAAACCAAAAGGCTTTTGTGTTAGACGGAGCGGGGTTCGCGCCTCAGGTCCACCTGCTCTAGCTGGGTGGACTCGGGTCACTACGGTAACCTGGGGGGGGTCGCCCATCGCTCTGCACCCCCTGAAATCGAGATCGGCATTCTGGCCCAGGCGTCCCCAACGTCCGCACAAGTTCTTCCTGCTCTGGACCCAGGACTCCTACCCTGGGCACGCTTGGCTCCCTGCTGCAGACATGGCCCCGCCTCTCCCCTCATGTCCCCAAGCCCCGCTGCCACGTGGGAGCATCTGCTGTCGCCTCAGACAGGGAGACAGTGAGGCCTGTCAGGCCCTCCCTGAGGCCTCCTCGGGGAAGAATTTCAAACATCAAGAAATAATTCTGTAAAGAAGTAGGTTATTATGCAAGGCAATTTCTACCAGCTAAAAAAAGTATCGCTTGTCTATTTGTACAGAAAATGACACGTCGATGTGGCACGAATGGGGAGCCTGGCATTAGCCTGGGGTGTGACTGCACAGACAGCCGGGGGAGCTGGCCTGACCCAACGCCCGTCACAGACCTTCGTAAGCACCACATCTGCTCGCGTGTTCCCTCCTCCTCGCCCCTGCTCACCCTCTCCGCTCTGCCTGGAATCATGCCACTCTGCCCTCCCATGAACAGATCACCCCCAGCTCTTAACTATGAGCACAGCTGCCTTCTCTTCCAGGAAGCCCTCCCGGATCCTTAGAGGCAGAAGAGGTCTTTACTACAGTCTTCTGGCACTTGGTGTCTCTGGGTTCTGGGGATCCCAGACACCCGTCGGTTTGTCTCCTCCCTTAGCATGTGAGCTCCCCAAGACAGGCCTCACTCACCTCTGCACACCCAGTGCTTTGCACAAGCCCAGGGCAGAGCAAGTGCTCCTCAAAGCGCATCCTACTGAGGGGGGCTGGGTGGATCAGGCGGTTTAGCGTCTGACTCTTGATTTCGGCTCAGGCCATGACACGGCTCGTGAGCTCGAGCCCTGCACCCAGCTCTGTGCTGCTTGGCACTCTCTCTCCCTCTCTCCCTCTGCCCCTCCCCCACTTGGCACTCTCTCTCCCTCTCTCCCTCTGCCCCTCCCCCACTTGGGATTCTTTCTCCGCCCCTCCCCACACAGGCACACGTGAGCTTGCACACGCACTCTCTCTCAAAATAAATAAGTAAATAAACTTTTTAAACAACTGCATTCTGCTGAGATCCAACCTGACGGAGAAGCATATTGAGAAGCACGGTCCACGTCTTCCTGGCCCGGGGCCTCGGGAACGCTTGAGGCCGTCTGGGGAGCCCGAGAGAACCGAGACCGGTGTTCTAATTCTGGCTCCTCCACAGACCAGTTATGTGGGCAGAATAGGTTCTCTGGGTCTCCGCTTCCCCAGCTCCACCGGCGCTAACAACGCCCACCTCCAGATGTTGTGAGCACGGCACGGAAGGACACACGTGTATGCGTGGAGGTGTGGAGGGGACCTAGCCACGTGCACGGGGTTCTCCTTGCACTCGGTATATGGCCACTGGTATACACTTTTTAAAATCGTAACACAAGTAAACAGTAAAACCCCCTGCATCACCACTTGGTGGGAACAGCAAAGACAAAGGGGAGCTCCCTCTAAGGGGCGTGAACATGCGTGACACGGCCTGGGATCCTGGCGCAGCCCCGGGGCGCTGGGGGGCTTGCGTTCGGGGCAGCTGGGGTGTTCAGGCTCCGTGCGAACTTAAATCACAACCCCGGAGTCATTCATCCATCGGTTCATCCATCCACTCACTTCACCGAGGGAGAGACACCGAGACTCGTGTGTGGAGGGCACAGATGCCAGTCAGTCTCAAAGGGCCCTGGCATTCGCCCGCAGCCGGACTCAGAATCAGCAAGGAGCGCACGGAGGGGAGAGGTGGGCTCCTCGGGGGTAAACCACCGACACGTCACGGAAAGTCTAACACTGAGCGGGATTCCGGGACGGGGGAGGCCTGGAGACCAGACACTGTATTTGCTCCACTTTACAGATGGGAAAACTGAGTCCCAGGGAGCTTACACGTCTTAACCAAAGTCAGCAGTCACGGAGCTGGAGCCCGGGGGGCTTCTAGGTGCCCCGCACTCATTGTCAACTTAGCCTTCAGACACACGTCAGATGCGCAGGAACTAAACAGTCCCTTGAGTGTATCATCAAAACTAGGAAAACATCGACGGGCTCCGGCTCAGCAGGACAAATTAACTGGAGGAAGCGGGGTGGGTAATGTGGTTGTAATTCACAAGGGCAGACACGAGCTGCTGGCAGCTGAGTAGAAAAACCTCTGAAAACACTTCAGATCATAGTACTTTTCAGAGGACTTTAATACTTTAGCCCTTACCTTGTCTGCCCACCAGAGAGCTAATGCCAGAGACTGTAAGGTGGAGTCTCCTGACTCGGCAGCCTCTAGCTCTCCAAGCCAGTCTCAACACCTTGCCTTGAGGTTCTGGAACCTTCTCTCCTGACAGCAGCACCATTTTCCAGATTCTGCTCTTTCTCTCCGCCCTCCACATGCCTTATGAATGTGCGATCGGTCACTGCTTCCCAAATAACAGCTCTTTGAACATAAGTTCTTCAAATCTTTTTTCCGGCCAACTCCTATTCATCCCTCAATGCCCAGCAGAAATGTCGCCTCTGTAGTAAGACACGCACAAGGCTGAGCCCAGCCCTTCCTTGCTTACATAGTGCCCGGCACCCAAGAGGCTGTTCTTGGCTGACTGGTCCTTTCCTGCTGCTTTCTTTTGCTAAATACAAGGAGATGCTAAGAGTAGTTGATGGAATCAACGTGTCTTTTAAAAAGGTCTTTAGAAAATGATTACAGAAAGTAAGCTCATATTTTTAGAATGAAATTACTCACTAATAGATCCCTACTGGCTTATTACTGCCCGTGGGCAGCCAAATCCCCCCACGACCCATGGGGCCAGGACACAAGATTTCTCTTTGCTACGACAGCATCTTGGCTGAGTTGGTGGCTTTGGACACGCAGAGATGCCACTGGTGGGGAGCTCTCCGGCGCCGTCCATCCTGCCTTCTAGCGAGAATATTCAGGTGCTGGAGGGCACCTCTGTCCTTTCAACTTGCCACATCCTGACGCACAGCCGGGCCCCGGTCATTAACACCGCGTTTGTTCATTGAGATGAGACCACCCCCCCCCCCCCCGCCCCGGGAATGTGACAGTCTTAACTCCATCAATTCCCGAATCAGTGGAGCTTTGCAAAAAACTAATTTCTTAATTATGAACTCAGATCATTCATCTGTCAAATTACTGAGCAGAAACAGAAACATCAGACGATTTACGTTCCTCACGCTCGCTGCGCGCACCTCACCGGCCCGACGTGGGCTCCCGCCTGACTTCGCTTAAAACAAGAGCAGCGTGGATGCACCTTCCCAATGGCAGTGTGTGAACACACGGGTTAGTTCTAAGGCCTCGGACGTCCAAGGAGCGAGAGGTGCGCCGTCCAATCTGGCGGCGGCAGGCTTAATGACAATTGAGTCCGTTTTGATGGTAAAGACGTTGATTCGCATGTTGGAAAACTTGAGTTTCTTTGGGACACCGTGGGTGTGTGGGGTGCCCACTTCTTGGCGATTCTAGGCACTCTAAACATCGACCAAATACTTCCAAAGACATCTTGGTGGCTTAAAAATTGAGGTGTCCTGCGAGACCAAAATATAAACTGGATTTCAGAGATTTCACATGAGAATAGGGTGTGGAGGATCTTGCTGGTAATTTTACTTCAATAATGTGTCGACATTGAAGGGGTTCAGAGCGAGTCTCCCCAGAATGTGCCACTTTAGCATGTGGGCTATTTTGAGCTGAAGGCAATTGAGACCCTATTGATTCACCAGAAACTCTTTGCCCCTCCCTGCACTCCCTGGAAGAATCTAAATGGAGGATCCTTCCCAGAATGAGTTATTACAGAGATATATACATCTGAGGGACCCACCTGTGTGGCAGGGCAAACACCAAATGACCATCCACCTGTCCCTTACCGCCTGTGAATCGCCCTCCTCCCCTTGCAGCCCCAGGCCCCCATCCCGCTCCTCGGCTCAGGATGGCACAGATATTTCATCTTCCTTTCTGTCTTGAGGCCTCACATGTGTGTGAGGTTCCCGGATGTATAAAATTAAACTTGATTTTCTTCTGTTAATCCGTCTCGTGTCAATTTAATTCTTAGACCAGCCGGAAGAACCTCTGAAGGGTCGAATAAATTTTTTCCTCCCCTACAGCCAGCCAGGAGACCTGGAGCGCCGGGAACCACTCCCCCTGAGGCCGCTGCAGTAGAAACAGCCTGGACCTCTGACAGCCGGTCAGGGTAAGAACTGGGACTTGGAACTCAGAGAGTCCAGAGGAAGCAGAGCAGGAAGAGTCCTTGTTATCCTTTTTGAAACTTCGAGGAGCAGAAAATACCGTGGAACTAGCTCCTGGGGCTCAGTCACTCCAGTACTCGACCTGAGTACTCCCAGTTCTTAGCCACCGTTTCCCTCCCACAAACGGCCATTATTTCCGTGTGTTGTTCTACGCCGTGAAAGCTCGGCTGCTCGGACAGTGAGGACACTGTCTCTGGTCCGGCAGCCAGACATGCATCTACTGGGCAGCCCAACGAGACGATGGGTCTGACAGTCTTTGTCCGGCTGCGCCTGGTCTGGAAAGAGCCTTTGCTGCCTTTCACCTTCACCGTCAGAGCTGGAAACGTCCTGTCCCGGGAGCACCTGCCCCGCACCACGGGTTCGCAGGTCTGTGGCTGAAGGCACCTCATCTTCGTCGGAGACTAGAGACACCTCACCACCCTCTGCTTCCTAAGACTGACTTGGGGAAGGAGCCTTCCGGATCATGGGGGCTCTATCATCGGCACCGCTCCACGGACGCCGCTTGCATCCGTGGTGAAGATGTATTCTAAGCCTGGAAGGTCACCTCCGGGTCGTTGCACGAAAAGGCTCATTGATTTGAGTCAATATTGACAGATCCCAGTCAACACTCAGATGACAGACCCTCTGAGTCGGCTCTTTGAGAGAAGAAAGAAAGATCAGAGAGTGCGCCTCTTAAACCATTTATTGGCACCTGTGGAGAGACCAAATTAAAAAGAGAACCCAAGGAAATTTAATGACTCGCCTGAGGGACGCCCTTAACATGATGAAAGAACAGAAATTAGACTTTGAACAAAAACGAAATTTAACATAAAGTCCCTTACCCACGCCTGGCCCCAAATGCCTGTTTTGGTTTCCTTTTTTTTTTTTTTTCTTAAAGATTTACAGACAGCTCTGCAGCCTCGCCTCCAGGCCCAGCCCACGTGGGCACTCACGTGCATGCCGAAAGCCAGGAGCTGGCTCAGTAGAAGCATGGGGACGGGCGGGACGGCTCCCCGAGGGGGCTCTGTCATCGGGCTCCCCCAGCTCTGGCCTTTGAGGATACCCCCCTTTCCCACCGAGAGGGCCCATTTCCCCTGGACAGCAGCAGATCTGTGCAGGGGGGCTGCCACATTTAGAGAAGATCGAGAAAGATCGTCCTCCTCGCCCCCAGAGGAGATGCAGGACCAGAATTTCTCCTGGGCCCTCTCACACATGACCGGACGATGCCCGGAGCCGACAGAAGGTGAAAATAAAATTTCACGAAGCCCCTTCTTTTCCAGACCCACCGGTCACTGACCCTCCCTCTCCAAGGGACAGACTTTGCCTTCCTGCCGGTCCTGCCCGGCGTCCTGAGAACCTGGCCCGGTTTCTGCCTGCCTTGGGTGTGCGGGTCGTTGGCTCTTCCTTTCAGTTCCCTTTGGGAATGACTCTGGATCTGGGGAAGGTGGCATCCTTGGGAAGGTCCCTCCCTGGGGACCCGTCCTATACCCGGGGTGGGGGGAGGGGTTATTTGACGCTGCCAGAATATTTGCTGTGTGTTTGTCCCAGCTGACAGCGGGCAGGATATTTAGAATTTATTTTTTTTAAGTAGCTCTGTAGTTAAAAGTTAGCTCGATAAGAAGCGATATTCAGAAGCTGATAGGATTCTTTTTAAGGAGTTCTCCCGTAAGTTAAAATTAGAGCTCTGTACCCAGAAGGAAAAGAAGCAGCCTGAAGATAACTGGATGGGGGATCAACCCACAATGCCATTTAAGTCGGTAACAGAAAGGATTCCTTAAGGGATCAAGGCAACGGTCCTTATCTTACAAATCTTGGCAAAACTAGAAATACAGCCTCAGAAACAATTCAAAGACCTTTAACCTGCCCTTTTCATCTATCTCCAAACCCTCCCTCCTTATCTCAAAAGACTTAAAAGTATTGTCCTTAGGAATACAAAGTCCTTCTTGGAGAAACGTCACCACTTTCTCTGTGCCTTTGTGATGGGGATTTTCTACCCGCATCTTCTCTGAGACCTAAGAGCCATTCTTTGAAAAACAAACTTCATGGAGGCACCTGGGCAGTTCAGTCGGTTAAGTATCTGACTTTGGCTCAGGTCATGATCTCAAGGTTGGGGAGTTCGAGCCCCGCGTCGGGCTCTGTGCTGACAGCTCGGAGCCTGGAGCCTGTCTTCGGATTCTGTGTCTCCCTCTCTCTCTGCCCCTCCCCCGTTCGCACGTGCTCTCTCTCTCTCTCTTTCTCAAAAAAATAAATAAGCATTTAAAAAAATGAGAAACAAATCTGAGGGAGAGATTCCTCATCAGAAAAAGGAGACAGAGAAACAGGCAGAGGGAAAGAGGAAGCCTTTGGAAACCGGGCGAATGAACACAACTTCCGCACACACGTTAGGAAGCGCAGATCTCTGCATCTCCTCCTGCGCGTCTACACCATGTGTTGGGGGTGTGGGATCGCTTCCGACTTCTGGACGGCACTGCCAAACTTAGTTTGCAAAAGAACTCTCCAGACTGGGTTTGCCACGTGATCTTGTAAGGCTTGGCTGTGCCGAAGCTCTCAGGAATCCTAAAAATGAACCCAAACGCTCTCCAAGGTCATGTGATCTAGCATTAATCTTTAGTAAATAAAAGCGACTTGGAGGTGTTGGTGTAATGAAACAGGCAGGCCTTTGGAGTGCTTGGCATTAAACACAGTCCCTTTATGCCACTCAGCTTTACTCAGAGTAAGATGCCCTTGTCCCCTCTGGTTATAGGACTTGTCGGCAAGAAAGACGGCTGAAGGGGCCCGGACAGCTCCTCGACGCTTTATCAAATGTTCACGAAACACAACTCCCAACAGCACGTGTGTCGAATAGATGCAAATAACATTCAAAAAATCTTTATGCAAATTTCTCAAAGTTTCCCCCCATCTTTTTGGTCCCCTGAAACTTCAAATTTTGCTGTCAAGTGGTTAAGTTCAACTCACTGACTATCCCGATTGATTCCGAATTAGAGAAAATCCAGAAACATTAATTGCTAAGGAAGAATTTAAACCACCAGAAATCAACCGAGAAACATCTCCGTACACGGAGAAGGAGAGGTGTGTTTCTGGTAGGAAAAGGTAGGAGGAGTAGGAATGCACTTTGGTGTGGCTGAGGAAAAAGAAAGGAGTTCTGTCCTAAAGTGAATCTGGTTATTTAAGAAGGGAAAAGACAGGACCAAGTCTGAAGGTGAAAAAGATGTAGAAGCCCGGTGGGAAAGGAATCTTCGGAAAGGGACCTCGTGCTCGCGCAGGACCGGCTAAGGTAAGAGTCACCTTAATTAAGTCAACGAGCTTTAGTCCCAAAAGCACACTTGGAGGAAGGTCACGATTTGGTTTCCTCCGGAGAGGCTGTTCGGTGTTCAACCTCAAGTTTCCTTCCAAAAGTTCCGGTAAAACAGATTTAAAAAGAGCCCGTGCAGTCGATCACCATTCTTTTTTTTTTTTAATAATTTACTGTCAAATTGGTTTCCATATAACACCCAGTGCTTCTCCCCACAAGTGCCCCCCTCCATGACCATCACCCCCTCCCCCCCTCCCCCTCCCCCCTCAGTCCATGGTTCGTCTCCAGTATTCAGTAGTCTCCCTTGATCCGTGTCCCTCACTCATCCCCGCTCTCTTTCCCCCTTCCTCTCCCCATGGTCCCCTGCCAGGTCTGTCCTGTTAGACCTATGAGTGCAAACATATGGTATCTGTCCTTCTCTGCCTGACTTATTTCACTCAGCATGACACCCTCGAGGTCCATCCACGTTGCTACAAATGGCCAGATTTCATTCTTTCTCATTGCCATGTAGTACTCCATTGAGTATATATACACATCTTCTTGATCCACTCATCAGTTGATGGACATTTGGGCTCTTTCCAGGATTTGGCTATTGTAGAAAGTGCCGCTGTGAACATTGGGGTACATGTGCTCCTATGCATCAGCACTTCTTTATCCCTTGGGTAAATCCCTAGCAGTGCTATTGCTGGGTCAAAGGGAGTTCTATGGATAGTTTTTTGAGGAACCTCCACACTGTTTTCCAGAGCGGCTGCACCAGTTTACATTCCCACCAACAGTGCAGGAGGGTGCCCGTCTCTCCACACCCTCGCCAGCATCTATAGTCTCCTGATTTGTTCATTTTAGCCACTCTGACTGGCGTGAGGTGGATCTCAGTGTGGTTTTGATTTGAATTTCCCTGATGATGAGTGACACTGAGCATCGTTTCATGTGCCTGTTGGCCATCTGGATGTCCTCTTTGGAGAAGTGTCTGTTCAGGTCTTCTGCCCATTTCTTCACTCGATCACTGTTCTTGCTGCGCTTGGCAAGTCATCGGCCAGGTTGGTGTGAAACCAGGCTCCCTTTGCAAACAAATCCGTCTCCATTTGGCTATTGTTGGTGGAAATGAGGGTGACTTTAGAGAGAAAAATTATGTCTCAATAACATACCATTGTGGATGCCAGAGGATCCTGGTTCTGAGGAATGGTCTGTGAGGGTTTGCTATTTGCCGGTAAACTGGACTAGATCCTGAATTCTTCTCATTTCCCCGAACAGCTGCCTATGACTGCCCACACTAACATTTCCAGGTCTCCCCCGTCCTTTCGACTTGGCACCAGGAGAACTGCCCTCCTCCCCGGCGCCCCGCACACTGCGGCGAGGTGGCCCGACGTGAACTTGGGAAGAACAACCGTGTCGAGACCACCTTCGTGCGTGTTGCTGCGTGAGCCCCCCAGAAGGACCGCCAGGAACATTCAAACCGCAAACCGTGAAAACCCGCCAGCTGGCCGCCACCTGCCCTCCCCCCCCCCCATCTGGGGACGCTTTGAGCCCGGCGTCCAGAAGTCCCACCGGCAGCACTCGAGACACCGGGTTTGGAACCTGCTCCGTTCACCTGTGTTTTCCTGTGGTTTCCATGGAAACACCTCTTATTAATGACCTGACTGCTTGTGCAGAATCGGCCAAACTTCGCGAGCCCACCTGCTAGACCGCCCCACACAACTGCCCCGATCTATGCCCAGGGCCGAGGCTGGTCCCCAGGGAGGCAGCGATCTACCAGCTGAGCTCTGGACCATGAAAACTTCTTTATAGTCTCAAAGGCTCAGCTGAAGGGGTTCAGAGCGAGTCTCCCCAGAATGTGCCGCTTTAGCACGTGGACTCTTTTTAGTTGAAGGCAGTCGAGACCCTATTGACTCAGGAGAAACTCTTTGCCCCTCCCTGAACTCCCTGGAAGAATCTAAATGGAGGATCCTTCCCAGAATGAGTTATTAGAGAGATAAATACATCTGAGGGACCCACCTGTGTGGCAGGGCAAACATCAAAGACCATCCACCCGTCCCTTACCGCCCTGTGAATCGCCCTCCTCCCCTTGCAGCCCCAGGCCCCCGTCCCGCTCCTCGGCTCAGCGCAGCAGACACCTTATTTTATCTTTCTGTCCTGGAGCCTCTGACGGGTGTGAGGTTCCCGGATGTATGAAGTTAGATTTGATTTTCTTCTGTTAATCTGTCTCAGGTCAATTTAATGCTGAGACCAGCTGGAAGAAACTGAATGACAGAGGAAAATGATTCCTCCCCCACAACATAATATTACATTAAATAAAATAGACCGTGGAGGGGCGCCTGGGGGGCTCGGGTCAGTTAAGCTCCCGACTTCAGCTCGCAGCTCAGGAGGTGGAGCCCCGCGTCAGGGTCCCTGCGGTCAGGGCAGAGCCACCCTGGAGAAGGGGTGCTGTTAAGAGGAGATGCGCCCAGGGACGAGGAGCCTTTTCGGGTTTCCTCGCCACATCGCTGGGGCGGCCAACAGCAGCATGGCCGTCCCTGCGGGTTCGGTGCAGGAAGCTATGGGTTCTGCTGCTGGTGCGGGCTGACCTTTAAAAGTCCCGCCCCGGGGGGACAAGGCGCGCTCTGCTTCCTCGGTGAGTGGCCGGCTCCCCTCCCTCCCCCTTCCCTGTCCCTCTCTCCCTCCCCTTCCGCAGCACAGCCCCATCCGCTGCCCTGCCCTGGCATTCCGTGCAACATGCACGTGTCAGAAGCCAGAACAGAGGAGCAACTGCAGGGTGGAGGGGGCGGGGGCAGACCAGCTCACTCTTAACGACTCGAAGACAAAGAACTCACTGCTCTCTACGTGAAGATGCGCCTTTGGCTGTGAAGGCCGCAATCCCAGCCCATCTCTTCGGTGGTGGTGGTGGCGAAGCAGCTCATCAAGGTCACGGTGGGGAGACACGTGGGGGAAAGACATGGGCAGAGTCTGCCCCCTGGGGCTCGCGCACAAGTAAGATGATTTCCCAACGTGACAGGAGCTTTGGCGAAAAGGATGCAAAGGAAAACAGAAGTCCTGGGGGCGAGGAGGTGTGCCATTTTGGACAGCCTGGCGATGCAGGGAGGCCTGGGGGACCTGGGGGGGCGGGTTGCCCTGCGCAGACAGCCCGGGGCAGCGGGAGCGAGGCGGGGGCTTCGCCGGAACAGCCGGGCGGCAGGAGGGACGCAGTGAGCACGTGGCACAGGGCCTTGGGGTCCAGGACGCAGCCTGAAATCCATCCTGTGTGTGTGACCAGAAAGAGGCCAAGAGCCCTGCAGCCCGGCAGCGGCCCCAACTCGGAACCTCCGGCGGATGCTCTGCGTGAGGTTCCTTCGTCCCTCCGATTCCTGGAGCCCGATCGTGAGCATGATGTGCAACCGGTGACTAGAAGAATGTGACGCACGCTGCTATTCGCTCCGACAAACAGGGCGCCAACTGCCTTCACCTGCTCACTGGCTAGAGGGAGGCTGGCGCCCCTCCCCCGCCCGCACCGACCCCTGCAGTGACCACGGTCTTGCCGCTGACTGCGGACGCTCGCCGGCCAAGGGGCGTCCCTGAGCGGCTACCCTGAGAAAGACCCTTCTGTGGGGGAGGGGGCGTGGCCATCGCGGACCCTGCCTCGGGTGAGCC
This sequence comes from Mungos mungo, assembly GCA_004023785.1. NCBI lineage: Eukaryota > Metazoa > Chordata > Mammalia > Carnivora > Herpestidae > Mungos > Mungos mungo. Next base: position 21,344 of record PISW01011417.1, read on the forward strand.
GCGGTGCCGCACAGACAAGGTGCTTCGGAGAGCTGTTGAACTTGAACACGAATTATGTATTTTTCCTTTACCGAAAGACACAAGTTCCGAACGGGACGCGAAGGCAGGCTGTTCTCACACAACGCCGCTCCGCTAGTTTTCACAAGGAGCCCACACACGCGCGTGTCCCCTCCGGTCCAGAGCTGCTCTGATGATAAGTGAGAAGATCCCTCCTTTCCCGAGTGATGTCGGGTCTGCAGGAAGCTCAGAAAATGGGGGTTTGGCAAGATTTCCAGCCTTGTGAAGCGGGGATGGCTTATGAGCTCTCTCAAACGTGCAGACCTTTAATTCTGGAATGTAAGACTTTCTAGCTTGTTTTAAAATCTTCTAGGGGCGCCTGGGGGCTCAGTCGGTTGAACGTCTGACTTCAGCTCAGGTCATGATCTCACGGTTCGTGAGTTCGAGCCCCAGGTCGGGCTCTGTGCTGACAGCTCGGAGCCTGGAGCCTGCTTCGGGTTCTGTGTCTCCCTCTCTCTCTGCCCCTCCCCCTCCCCTGCTCACTCTCTGTCTCTCAAAAATAAATAAACATTAAAAAATTTTTTTAATCTTCTAAAGGGGTTCTGTATGTTTTGTTTAGCCCAGTTGTTAAAATTATGAAAGATGCAATGCAAAGACCTCTTCTCCCGTCTGCGTCTCCTGAAACTGGGGCTGCGTCTGGTCCCCTGTGTCCGCAGCCCCAGCCCGGGACCCACAGGCACTGCAAGGAGAGCATGTGCGGGCAAACCAAAGAAGGACACACTGCAGAAGCCATTCTATCAGCTTCTGGAACAAATCCTGGCACGAAGGGCTGTCTGGGGCCGGGGACTGCATAACCAGATGCGTTATTTTAATAAATAAAGGACGGTCCAGCCGGGCAGCTGGAAACGGGGTGGCAAGATTCTCATTAAAGCTGCAAACACAGACTTCGGGGGAGCGGAGCCTGGCCTTGCCTGGAAATCTCGCTGGGCTGACTGTGGACGGAAAGGGGGTGGCTGGGAAGCGGGGACCCTGCCCCTCTTTCCAGCCAGTGCAACCACAGGGCAGATGACCTCGCTGCATTGTTTTCTCGGATAGTACCTGCCAGGAATCCTGTTTCAGATCACTGAGCCATGCCCCGCCCGCCTGCACATATCTGAATGCTAGAGCGCGGCTTCCAGAACCTCCTGGAAGAAAGCCGGAGACCGAGAGGTTTGGTGCCAAGGCGCCGCAGGTGCAGCCGGGCACCGAGGAAGGGGCGAAGTCTGGGCCAAGAAACCACTTTGCACATCGAGGTCCCTGATTTGCCCTCCCCACCCCCGCATCCCCGGGGCCTCAGGGAGGGGTGGCTGACCTGCAGGGCATTGGAATGTGGGAGACGAAGGAAGGGCCCCTTGGCTTCCTGGCGGTGAGTCCCAGCCGGCACGGGAGGGCGGTGTCAGGGGAGGGGACACGCATGGGCACCGACTGGTGATGAGCAGGGCCTGGGCAACCTCAGCAGTGGGTGTGGAGGGCGGGGCCTCCGGATGACGTCAGAACGCTCCTGCCGTGCCAGGGGTGCTCGGGGCTCCCACACACGGTGGGGTCACATTCTCAGCCCATGCCTGTCCCCGGGTCAACCAGCCACTGCCTCCTGGGCCCGTACATCGGGACTCCACAGAAGGCTTTCTAATCTATGACTGCCACCCCCACGCGGACACCACAGCGCCAAAAAATGGAGGAGCCGCTCCCTCTGGCCGCCTTGGTCGATGACCCTTTAGGGCAGCCCGTCAGCATCGAGAGCCAGGGCCGGGCCGGGGGCCGCTGGCCTCGGCCTCCGCAGCCGCCGCAGACACAGGCTGCCTGGCCTGTCCCTGCCCGGCAGGCCGGAGACGGAGCACCTCGCTCCCCGCTGACAGGTCACCCCTGTTGTGTCTCTAACAGCTGCATCCGTCAGCGGGGACACGGGGGCCGCATCCGTGTCCGGGGCTCGAAGGGACAACTCACGGGGCCCAGACCAGTTACAGGCGGCCTCGCGGTTTCCAAGGCCGGCTCCTTCATGCATCACCTGACCCCACCCCCTCCACGGCCCCGGGGGCAGAGGGGAGCCCTCCGTCCCCCATGGGGCGGCTTGAGAAAGTCAGAATGACCTTGAAGAGCCTTTAGAATCTCCACGGGATAAGGAGCACATGTCCTTGTGTGTGTAGGACACACGCATTTTACAGATGGTGCCGTGCGTCTACCACACGCGTCCGTGCGTGTCCTCGTGTTCACTCGGGAAACGTGTGCAGGGAGGGACAGCACAAAACGGAAACACTTTCGTGAGACGGAGCCACACCACACGGGTCTCTATGCGCCAGCCTCACACGCGGGAGGAAGAGGACCCCAGCCTGACAGCCGCCCGGGGGGGGGGGGCCCTGCCGGCAGAGACGTGGGGCGTCTGTCCCCGCCTGGCCACACTCGCTCTCCGCACCCCTCGCCCCCAGGGGTGGGACACGTGTGTCACGTCACCTCTACGGTCACTCTTCTACCCATTTTGCAGAGAAGTCAGCTGAGGCTCAGAAGGGCCTACGGCCAAGATCCCACAGGCACAGCAGGCAGCACCCAGCCCTAACCCAGGACTCCACAATTGTCCCTGACCTGCTCCCAGTTCTTTCCAGGGGCCTCTCACTTCCCTCGGTGGCCCGTGGGCTTTGCTGTCAGCCGGGGGCCTGACCTGGGAGGAGGTCACGGAGGGAGCAGGTCACGGAGGGAGCAGGTCACAGAGGGAGCAGGTCACGGAGGGAGGAGGTCACGGAGGGAGCAGATCACGGAGGGAGCAGATCACGGAGGGAGCAGGTCACGGAGGGAGCAGGTCACGGAGGGAGCAGATCACGGAGGGAGCAGGTCACAGAGGGAGCAGGCCACGGAGGGAGCAGATCACGGAGGGAGCAGGTCACGGAGGGAGCAGGTCACGGAGGGAGCAGGTCACGGAGGGAGCGACGGGACTCGGCACCGAGCCCGCTGGCCGCTGACGCACTTGCACAGCAGCCAAGCTCCACGCCGTCCACCGTGGGCTCCGCACCCCAGACCCCAGAAACATCCCAGGCAGCAGAGGAAAGACGCCGTGTTTGGGACAGAGCCCTGGCCGCCACATTGAGAGGAGACTGGGTGGGGAGAGAGAGCAGGACAGCGGCCGGAGGCCCAGCTGGGGCGGGACATGGCCTGGGGGCCTGGGGGCCTGGGGGCCGTGCTGGAGAAGGTCCCTGGGGGGGAGGGTGGGTGGGTGTGATGGGACACCCATCCCCAGCTCCCACCCCTATGCGCACAGATGACCGACATCAGCCCCTCGGGCAGAATGTCCCCCACCCCTTGGGGCAGTGGTAGCCAGCTACATACTGCCATGGTCCCCAGACTGTGGGACAGGGCACCCCCCAGGGTGCCGCAGTGAGTGATGGACACAGAGGAATTGTTTTTTCCCGAGAAAAACACAGTGATGTTCAACATCTTCTGAATTCTGCGCCCACTTCCACCTCGAGTGGGTCATAGATTTTTTTTTTTAATGTCTATTTATTTGTTTTAGAGAGCGTACGAGTTGGGGAGGGGCAGAGAGGGAGGGAGACACAGAATCTGGAGCAGCTCCAGGCTCTGAGCTGTCAGCACAGAGCCCGACGCGGGGCTTGAACCCACGCCCCTCGATCATGACCTGTGCCGCAGTCAGGAGTGGGACGCTCAGCCGACGGGGCCCCAGGCGCCCCTAAACGGACCTTCCGGGTTTGCTTCGTGTTGCTCGTGTTGGGCTGGGTGGGCCGTGCGGACTCTCGGGAGAAGCGGCGACTCTGGGGCGGGAGGTGCCGCCCGTGAGCCTGGAGGTGCAGGCGGCACCAGAAAGCGAGGACGAGCTAGGAAGACGGGTCACAGCAGCGGGGTGTGTCCACGGGACAGGATCCACTGAAGGAGCCACCTGAGCAGCGGAACAGTCACAGGAGTGGATCGTGACCCAAAGGGGAACAAATATTCGTGGGCCACCCGCAAATCAACAGGCGACTGAATAAATACATAAACGGGGAGACAGTGCAAATCTCTCGTGAAGGAGGATCTAGGTAATTTATGGAGACGCTCTGTCCCCAAGGAAGGGGGCCACGACTCCCCTGTCCCCAAGGTGGGGGCTGTCCCCAAGCCCTCCCGACCTCCCGCCAGGCAGCACAGGGTGGGAAGGGGGATGAAGAGGAGCCTCACAGCGGAGAACCTGGGATGCACCACCTCGGCCGGGGGACCAAGGTCAGCGCCCCGGTGACAGGTCACATGCACAGCAGGTGCCCCTGAGATGGTGGGAGGAGGATGCTTCACCTGCGTGGGCCCCTCCCCCAAATCCTGACCTCGGCCAATCACAGGAGACACCAGACAGATCCCGGCTCAGAAAAACACTCCCAAAACACCTGACAGGCACTCTTCGGTCAAGGTCATCGACTGCGGGGAAAGTCTGCGAACCCCCGCCCGCCCGCGGGGCCTGGGGAGACGGGACCACTGGGGGTGACGGGGTGTCCTGATGCGGTCCTGGAGCAAACGCCGAGGAGTCAGAGCCGCCACCCGGGACCCACAACTCCGTGACCTCAGGTGGAGAGAGGGGGGTCTTTGCAGAGGTGACCAGGTCAACATGGGGCCATGGGGTGGGCCCTGGTCCAACAGGACGGGTGTCCTTAAGAAAAGGGGGCGTGTGGACACGCGTGCCCCGGGAGAACTCTGCGTGAGGACCAAGGCGGATTGGGGGCGGGGGGCCTATAAGCCAGGATGCGCCAGTGCGCCGTCAGAGTGCAGAAGCGGGGGTGGGGGGACGCAGGGACAGTGAGTCCCCTACAGCCTCAGGGGGGCACGGCCGTGCTGACCCCTCCCTCTTGGGTTTCCGGTCTCCAGCAGCGAGCCTCCCGCCAGGCCGGCCGCCTTCCTTCTCCCCCTACCTTATCCACCTCCTGCCTGTCTCTCCCACTCCCAGGAACATTCTCGGGCTCTGCTCTGGGCAGGCCCTGCAGCAGGCTCAGGGACACAAGGAACGCTTGGTTCCTTGCCCGGTGGTGCATTTGAGACCCCCCAGCCCGCCTCCCCTGTGGCGGGATCCCACCCCCTCGAGGGACAGAATCTAGAGAGGCAGCCCCCCGCCCCCCAGACAGCGGGCCTCCCACGAGGTCTGGCAGAGGGTGGCTTCCCGGAGGAGGTAATGTCGGGACCCAGCGCCCAGAGAAAGACTCCCAGGACCAACGTCAACTCGAGGGCGGTGAGAGAAACAGAGACGGCCCAGGCGTGGTGTCCCTCATTCACCTCCCCCCTCTGGGAACTGAAAATGGGGTCTTTCAGGAAAGGTGAGTCATCTCAGGCTCAAGAAAGAAATGAAAAGGGACATTATGTCTCAAAACGCTGAGACCCTGCCCAGCGGTACCGCTCCAGCCAGAGGGAGGAGGCCAGAGGCCCTGGGTTAGAAGTCAGGGGCGGGAGCAGGCAGAGGGGTGACCTGGCTGGAAAGCCCCTCCCCTGCCCGTGACCATCCTGAACACGGCTGCTCCCTGCTGCCCTGCGGTCCCACCCCTGCTCCTTCTCCTCCACTCTCCCTGCGTGGCTGTGCGCAGCGGGCCTTCCCCACCCCTGTCTGGGGTTCCCCTCTCCGAGCCTCATTTGAACATAACTCCTCGGGCCCCTAACTTTACCCAGCAGAGCGCCCACAGCGCCGCCTTCCGGGACGTCTCCACGTGCCTAGGGGACCAACACAGCCTTTTCGAGTCCCCTTGAGTGACTCGAGCCTCCCTGGGCCTCCACTTCCTCCTCCGAACAGCGGGGACACGCATGTCCCCGGGAGGCCAGGAGATGCAGCCTGGTACCGGCAGGGGCACCGGCCACGCCTCTTCAGGAGGCCCCGAGGGGGCTGTCAGCTCCGAGGCGGGGAGGTCTGGGCGGGGCTGGGGCTCACCTCCACTCACCTCCCGGCAGGTGCACCGGCCGGGCCTGAGATGCACCGGGGATCTGGTCGGAGCACTTAGGAAGGCTGTGGAGGGATGGCCCTGAGTTCCCACAATGCTCTGACGAAGCGTGCGTCTGTTCGCTCATCCGGTATTTACTGAAGCCTCCTCCACGCAGGACACAGCTCTGCATCCACCAGACGAAAAAAATCATCGGTCTCACTGTTCAAAAGCGAATCATCCACTAACAAAACCAAAGCACTTCCGGAAAGCATTCGCTGAGCGCTGCTGTTTAAGGAAGCTCACCGTGTGATTGTTCACGGTCTCCTGTCCCTTCAGCCTCGAGCCCCCCAGGGAAGGGGACGGAATCATGTTTGTCTCGTTGATGGGCGCGCGGCCGCAGCCCTGTGACTTGCCGATGCCCGGGCCGCAGCCAGACTTTTGGGGGTGGAGACGGGGGCCGGGTGCAGAGCCCCAGGGCCCACCCCGCACCCAGACACGCCCGCCCCAGGTCTCAGAGGAGCGGGGGACAGCGGCGTCTCGTCTCCCGCGGAGAAGGCTCCTTGATTTTCCCTCCCAGGCTACTCTGTGCTAACGTGAAACACTCGGAAGGAAAGCAAGGGAGAAACGTGTTACCAAATAAATTAACCTGACATTTTATGTTTCATAAAGTAATTTCCAACAAGTGCCATTTCGCGGGAATTAGCGTGTTTACATTTTAGTCAAATCGTTCCCACTCGCGACGCTTCATCATTGTCGAAAGCCTGGAGGCCCTCGGTATTGCCACGGTTACGTAAACGGCTGGATCATTCTGGAGCCTGGGACACGTACGGGCCCACAGGTGGGGAGCACGGGTGTGGGGAGAGGGAGTCCAAGTGCTCTGCGTAAGCTGGCACCTGTGCCTGAGCTCCCCGGCCACGCTCTGCATTCCAGGTAGTGAGTCTCCCGTCAGTGGGGGCATGTAATGGGAGGCAGATGGCGTCCGTCTCCCTTCCGACCTGGAGCTCCAGGGGAGTTCTTCTTCTCTCAGTCGGCAGTGATGCCCATGTAACCAGAAGGGAAGGACCCAAGTGGCGGGCAAAATAATTCCCCAAAGCCTTTGCTCAGCATGAGGGCACTGAGGCATTCTGGTCGGCGGGGAGCCGGCGCAGGGCAGACAGGATGAGGACGCGTGGACTGGGGGTCAGACAGAACGGGGGCCGCCTCCTGTGCCAGCGGTTGTGCCAGACGTCCCCAGGCAGGGCACCGACTCCCCTGAGACGCAGTGTCCTTGGTGGGACAATGGAAGCAAGGAGGAGGCCTCCTCCAGGGACTGTTGCCCATGGTGTTGACTGCCGCATTCCCTACGGCAGGCTCTGACACAGCAGCTGTTGGCGGGACCCCCGAACAGCGGGAGGAGAAGGCGCCCTGGGTGTGCAAGCCCGCCCCGCGTGGGCCCCTCTCCCTCCTCCCCCCCCTGCAGTCTCACCCCTCACCCCTCACCCCACCGGTGCAGAAGGAAGGGCGCCCGCCCGTGACGTCCTGTTACTCTAGACCAGAGGTTGGCACACTGCCATCCGCAGGGCGACTCTCGCCCGAGGCCTGTCTGGGCTGGGGACGGGCTACGAATTCTCGCTGCATGTCTAAAGGGTCGTGTCTTGGGTTGAACAGCCCTCCTAAAATTCAGGTCCTTTCTGCAACCTCAGGACATGATCTTATTTGGAAATAGGGTCTTTGCAGACGTCACTGGTTATGATGTGGTCACAACGGCGCAGGGGGCTCTAGCCCACGGCTGGGGCCTCACAGGACCCGGCCAGTGTGGACGCAGACACACACGGAGAAGCCATGTGATCCCTGAGGCAGAGACTGGAGAGACGCGGCCACAGGAGAGCACGGCCTGATGTCAGACACCCCCCGCCTCGCCAACACTGTCCCTGGGGACCAAGTACCGTTAAGTTAGCGATCATCAATTAAAACCGATAGTCAACTCTTCTTCTTAAAATTTTTTAACCTTTATTTACTTTTTGAGAGACACAGAGTGAATGGGGGAGGGGCAGAGAGAGAGGGAGACACAGAATCCGAAGCAGATCCCAGGCTCTGAGCTGTCAGCACAAAGCCCGACGCGGGGCTCGAACCCACGAACCGTGAGATCATGACCTGAGCCAAAGTTGGACGCTCAGCTGACTGAGCCCCCCAGGCGCCCCTGGAATCAATAGTCTACTCTAATTAATTGGTGATTTGTCCCTCAATGCCGGATTCCACGCTAGGGTGTCGGTCCTGTGGGGTCGGGTTTAGGTCACCAGAACCCATCACCATGCCACCTGCGGATCAGTTAAGACCCACAGAGAGAGAGAGGAGGAGGGAGTGAAGGAATGAATGAATCCAATTTCAAGAGCTCTGTGTGCGCAGCTCTAGCCCCGGGCACCCACCTGGCTGGGCTCCAGCTCCGGGGCGGGGGTGTGTGTGTGTGTGTGTGTGTGTGTGTGACCATATCAGACCCAGGGTGGGCTTGCACAAAGCGGCACGAGCCCCCACGAGGAGGAACTGCCGTGGGCACCCGGGGGCGGTGTTCGTGGACAGCAGCTGTTACCGGGAGCCCCCTGGGCCCGGGCTGGGGGCGGGGCAGCTGGAACAGCCCAGGGCGATCCGGAAGGCTTTGGGGCTGAGCTGACCCTCACAGTGCTCAGGGCGGGGGTGGGGGACAGGGAAGAAGGCGAGATGCAGAGAAAGTCCGTGTTCAAGTCTAGGTACCGTCCCCCTTGGCCGCCGCACATTAATTGCTGCCCGAACGCTAACTCCGTCCTGCCTTTGGAGGCCACTCACTGGAATTCTCCACCTGCGTCTTGCCTGGTGAACCTCACTTTCTGTGGCCATCAAAGCAGCACTTTCACTCGCCAGCCTCCGCGGGCAGGGAACAACGGGGTCCCTCTCAGAGATCACCAACAGGCCAATGGCCTCGCTGTCCAGCCGTGAAAGGACCAAGCCCCAGAGAGGAATGAAACGTGCAAACACGCCCCCGCTCTGCAGCAGACGCGGGCGGCACGGAAGACGATGGGGCCGGCCTCGGGGGCACGGAGATCATGGCGGCGGAGCACACATGGCCAGAGCCCCCGTGGGTCCTCACTGTCCCTGGCTGTGCCCGGGGTGCACCTGCACCTGCGTGTCCCCATCGCCCTGCCCCATGCAGCGCTGGAACCGCACCACGGGCGGCTGAACGGTGGGAGGCTGGAGGCGCCGGCCGGGAGCCTGGGGAGGGAGACGGCCCGTCTGACAACAGCAGTCTGTCTTCTTTCTTCCCTCCCACCACCCTGCGGCCCGCCGAGGAATCCGCCAGAGATCACCTTCCGGGTGAAAATCGGCGGCTCCCTGTCTGCACCCCACTCCATTTATACGGCGCGTTTTCCGGCTCCTTACACCCGGTGGGTAAGTGGAGGGCACCACCGCCGGGGGGGTCTCCGTGATGCGCCCTGGCCCGGCCCGCAGACAGGGGTGAGGGACGCAGAACACACAGATCCGTGCAGTCGTCACACGCCGTGCTGGTGGCTCCGCGGCCAGCACTTCTCCTGCTCAAAGCCGCAAGGATGGGGACACCCGTCAGCCTCCTTCGTGTCCTGGAACCCCGGCCTCTGAGGCAGCCTCCCTGCCTTCAGTCCATGCCCAACGCACATCTAACGGAGAGTTCCAGTCCGCCTGGTACCTGTTCCCAAACAGAATGGCCGGGAAGGAAGGCCCACCTCCGACGCAATGGCCCCGGGGCCGCCGCGGCACAGCCGTGGGCCCGACCCCCTGACCAGGGCTGGCGACCGTGCTTGCGAGTGGGCGCTGGGGACGAGCTGCTGGTTGCGGGGCGGCTGGCCCGGCTCCCATGACCGCCTGAGGGGCGGGGCCTAGCGTCGTGCCCATTTTACACACCAGGAGGCTGAGGCTCGAGGACGGACAGGAGCCACCTGAGATCACAGCGTAGGGACGGAATCCGCACCCTCGTGCGGAGCCCCCCTCTGTGTCTCCTCCATTCCAGTCAGAGGAGCTGCTCAGGGACCCAGGTGCCCGGTGCAGGTGGGGACTGTCCAACCCAGGCCTCTGCTGACGCCTTCCTCGGGGCCGCCCTCCAAGCGTGCCCGCCCCTCCCCCACCCCCCGGGGCCTGGGCTCCACGAAGTCCTGCATGGCTCCTCAGCCCCTGCCCTGTGTCTGTCCCTTCCCGGGGCCCGTGTCACCACTGGTCCCTACAGTGGCGCAGGCTGTCCTCCAGACCGGCCACAGCTTCACTCCACTTGGGGCCAGCCGCACGGGGCCAGGCCGGGTCCCGGGTCACACCGGAGTCAGGGATGAAGCCGGCCCGGCTGGGTCCATGCGGGGCT
>PISW01011418.1:0-40745 GCA_004023785.1 Mungos mungo
GCTCTTGATTTCTGAAATAGGATTGTATTTCATTCTCAAAACCAGTTTTACAGTTTAGCAACCTATTTTTTCCCCTTTTACAAGGAAAAATTTGGTCCACAATTCAGCTGCATTGTTCCTTTGCTATTTTCTCAGCCAAAATTTGGTCCATAGGGTTTGAATATTTTCCTCATTCAGATAAACAAAACCAAATAAACACAGTTATTTGTGAATTTTTTCCTGCAGACCTTACAATTTATTATGCTCTTTTTTGTTTCTTTGGCAAAATATTGACTGTGCAGGCACTGTCTGGATGCATTTGAGGAGAGTTCTATTTTTAAGCTTCTTAGAAAAATTACTTCTGTTATTTGGGAATCATCTTAAGGGACTTATCACAGCAATTTTATTATGCAGAGTTAAAATATACACTGAGAAGCCTTCACACTTGATAAAATATAGTACCAAAATAGATTTAGATATTTCCCTCAATATATATACATTCCCCCAAAGTCTTTGACTTCTTGCCATTTTCTTTCTCCAACCTCCCCCACCACCCAAGGAATTAATTTTTTTCAAATAAATTAACTATATATAAGCACGTCCTCTCTGTTTTAATCCTGGTCCCTGGGCCAAAACTCCTTTAAAATAGAAATTGCCTTAGGATCTTTGACTTTTACTTCATATCAAAGACTTTTTTCTAAACCAATATCAATAATCACGCTGAGTGAACTACGCAGCTCTCAGAGTGCAGCGCCTACAGAAAAAGAGAGAAATTAGTTGATCTTGTCTGACTTCAACTTCTGACTGGAAGTAATGAGCCAGCACCAGGCCGGATCCAAACTGCACATGACAGACAACATTCTTACATTTGGTCACAATCTTTTGCCATTCTTCTCTTCTCTTTCTCCTTTTCCTCCTCCTTCTTCTACATTTTTTTTCTTTTTCTTTCTTTCTCTCTCTCTCTCTTTTTTTTTGGTAATCACTATTGAATGTTGTGGCAGATGGCACGTCTCTCAGTGAAATCAAAGGCATATGGCAAGCCGTTTTTAATAGTGCCACGCCATCTAAGCTGCAGTATTTATATTTCAAAAAATAATAATTTAGCCTGTGATACCAAGCTTTGAATGTAGCCTCAAGGAGCACCTAATTCCCAAACACCGTGCATTTTGAAGTTTCTAGAAGATTATACAGAAATCCTCTCTGGAGGGCAGTGAGCAGATAGTGAAGTTTAGAAATGTAGCAACTGACTATTAGGTGGATCAGACAATTCTGAGGAGAAAAGACCCAAAAGAACTTAAAAAAAAATCATCTTAGGAAGTTCAATAGCCTGAGAGAGAATATGAACTTTTCAAAACAGTGTTACCTATTGAAGTTAACAAGGTGCTCATTTGAAAGGCAAAGTCTGTTGCCCTTTTCCTTCTGTTTGTTTGTTTCTTCATTACATTTTATATAAAGATCAGAAGCTGGGGGTTAAAAAATTCCTTAAGTTATTTGTATGTTTACTTCATGAATTCTACATGAAGAACTCATTTCAGAGTATCAGTGGTTAAATAAAACTAGAACAACAACCATCAGAATTCTAAGAACAGAGTTTCTACTCAGTACTTTTTTTTCCCCTTAACATAATAAACCTTAGTCTTCCCAGAAGACTGGAATCAGACTTAACGTTAACTCACACCACCAAGTCTCTCTGGAGCCCACATTTCTGCGTGCAGAGAATAGCACCATGCAACAGGGCCAGCTGCTGTGATAGCAACCTTGTAGTTGTCATGGGCTGAACTCCTAGGGGAGTGAAAGAGGTGGGGTAGTGGGAAGAAACAGCACCGAAGCTCAGAAAGACTCCGTTTTTATGAGCGTCTTAATACTTCAAATCTAGGCAGTGCATACGTCTGTATTCAGGCTGATATTTGCGATTTTATTAAAGAAAAGAATGTTGCAACTCTCTTTCCTCTGCACATACGTATTTTTTCCTTCTTTTCATGGAAGTATTTGCTAACAAGCCTTACTGCTCTTATAGAGCAGATCTCTGCACTCAAGCTGTTACATCACGATCCGTTCCCACGAGACAGACTGATAATTATCTCTTTTCCTCCACCTCAAATGTGACAAATCCGCCAAAAACTGCTAAATATTATAAACGTTATCCCTTCTTTTCCCTCTGAGATCTCTTCTTTTTTATGAAGTGCTCTGCCTTTATTTCCTATAAGATTTATTGTGTTTAATGTTACGTAGCACAACTGTGATTCTAAAACTCAGAAAAGGCACCTTGATGAAAATTATATGTAAAGTATCACCTCACTCAGTACTGTAGTGTTGTAACCCACACCTCTTCCCATGTCCTGTGTATTGTACCATTGAGATATTCTAAGGGGGTTGCCAAAAAAAAAAAAAATGAACAACAAAAACCACATTTATTTAGGATGAAATGCTTTTTTGTCTGAAATTTCTTGACTGCTGGATAAGACCCAGGAGTCATCTTCTACAACTCAAGGTGTCTGATGTCTAGTCGATCTTCTCCGACTATCATGTGGCAGGTAGAGAATTAGAGTCTTCCTTTTTATCAACCAGATTCCTCACATTGACATTCTGTCTCATTATGATAAATCCTGATGTCCATGGTTGGAGCACGTAGTTGTATGTTTTAATAACCCAATTTAAAAAATGGCTATTTGGAAACTATTAACATTCTTACAGCGTCCTGGTTAAAGGCAACAAATCCGAAGCTGATGGCCTGGGTTAAATCCTGGGTCCTCCATGTATCAGCTGTGAGGCTTCAGGCAAGTTACTTGACCTCTTGGTGCCTCAGTTTCGATCACAAGCAGAATGGGAGTAATAACAATTCCCTCACAGAGTTAGTAGAAGTGTTAAAAGAATTAATGCATGAAAGCAATTAGAACAGTGCCTGACACACAGTAAACACCAAATAAATGGTAGCTGTTAACTTTTAAAATGCAGCACAGAATAGAGAAACATGCAATTCAGTGCTTATGGATCATTATTGTTGCATATGTGCTTGGATGCCCTTGGTTTTAATCTGACCTGGGACAAATCACTTACCTTATCTCAACCTTACTTTTCTCATCTGTACAATGAGGGTAATAAGAGTCACTTTAGAGGCATCGTGATTAGAAGAAACAGAGTAGATAAAATTGCTAGTCTAGTTAGTCTCTGGCACAGAGCAAGCACTAAGATAAATGTGTTAGTTGTTACTTATATTTGCTAAGCTCAGTTCTCTCTAATGCACAGGGGACAGATTTTGGAAGTAAAATGTACATGAAAACATCCTTTCTGTATTTCTCCTGAAAGCACACTTAAGAGGGACATAGCTAGAAAAATTCAAAAATACGGAGCAACTGATTATGCTAATGTTGCACCTCTTTATCTCTCTGTCCTGGCTAAGCAAGAGGAAGCAGAGGCCAAATTCCTCAGCTCAGACTGCACACTGGTGCCAAGGGCGCCATCATCCCTGATGTGGGCTAAGAGTGGTTAATGTTGATTCACATATGGTTTTCTTTTTACTAAATGAGATTATTCCACTGAAACTGCTGCGTTCTCAAGGTCAATGAGAACTTTGATCTTCTGCAGGTGTGCCTGTTCTAAGGCGGTAGGATTCAGACGGTTTAAAGCAGCAGTTCTTCTCGATGTGGAAGAAGAGAATAAAACCGAATGAATGAAACACTTGCTGCTAATTTTAAAATTAAAGAAATTTAAATGTACCAATATACATTTTTTGTTAACAACATTCAGGAAGCTTCTGTCTAAAAATGAAACAAAGATAAATATAGTGTATCCACTATATATTAGCTGACATTGTTAGGCATTGTATAGCATGGGGCTGTTTTTCTTGTTAGGTGCTACCTTTTACATGTACATTGATATTTGATTTCCAAGTACTTATTGATGGGAAAAGTATATGCTTTGTGCATTTTCCTTGAGGGAGCTCTGTTTCTATTCTATCTTTGCTTATGTAAAGGTTCTATCTTCAGGAACAGACATGGTTTTAATAGTTTTCTTAGCAGTTATAAGTAAGACAATTTGGCTACATTGAGCTAAAATGAGCAATAGTCATAGAACTTTATGTTATATGTACATCGTTAGTTGAAAGCTTTAGTAATTTTAAAATAAAGCCTTTAAGTTAGATTTTGTTACTCCTCACTCATCCTACCCCCCCAAAAATAAGAAAAGGAAAACACATGCGAGAACACATGCATGTACAATAACTAAAGAAAGCCTTTTTCTCTCTTTCCATTTTCTTTCATATTTTCTCTATTTTTTTTTTCAAAACAGTGAATCTCAACTGTTTAATTTTCTAAAGAAGTCATGGTGGTGCCAAGGAAAGGCTACTTTCAAAGCACTAAAAACATTGATTTTGATAACTTGTTTTACATAGTAAGAATGCTATTGAAATAGGTGCACCTGGCTGGCTCTGTCGGTAGAGTGTGTGACCCTTGATCTTGGGGTTGTGAATTTGAACCCCGCATTGGGCATAGAGATTTATTAAAGATAAATAAATTAAGTAAATAAGGAAAGAAAGAAAGAACATTAATGAAATAGTGTAATACAAGGATATTAAAATATATTTGTAAAATAAGTTTCTCAAAATACTCATATTGATTTGTTGATTCTAAGCTACTGTTTCATGGTGTTAAGTGCCATCACGCCAGATCTGGATAGTCACTGGATTTTGAGTGGGTGTCCTCAAAGTGTGGTCTATTGATCACTGCATCAACATCATCAAGCCCTCTGGTTGAAAATTGTGAGTTTGGGGTGCCACATGGGATGGCAGAAACTGATTCTCTTGAGGCTAAGCCCCAGAGCTATGTTTGTTTAACAGAACCCCGGATAATTTTCGTGAAGACTAAGGTTTGAGAGATGATTGGTTAGTATCTGTGTCTTCAACCCTCTTGATTTTCTAAACAACTGAAAGCTAGTTGTTAGTCAGGGTGGATACTTTCTAGTACAATGGAGCTCATTCATCACTGGCTGCATATTAGAATAACCTAGAAAACTTTCTATGACTGCTGGTGGCAGGACCTGGTGAGGAGGTTAAGAACAGCTCTAGTTCTTGATATTTGAAACACACATTTAGGAATTAAATATGCAGTGGTTTATACTATCCTTTTTTTAAGCCATAGCTGTTTTTACCTTCTATTTATTTATTTATTTTTTAAGTTTATTTATTTATTTTGAGGGATAGAGCACAGCGGGGTAGAGACACAGTGAAGGAGAGACAGAATCGCAAACAGGCTCTGCACCATCAACAACACATCATTGGGGGTCATATTTTTTAGCATGTGTATTTTTCCAAATAATGCTGCCGCACACATAGGAGTAGTTCAAGTAATATTCTTTGCATTATAGAGATTGGATTGGAAAGAAGGAAATAATGAGATGAATATGGGATGAAGCAATTTCTGAAAGACAGTTGTGTCCTCCATGGGTTTGAACAATACTGAGTGAAAGAGAGAGAAGCAGACCGCTAGAAAGGGCCTGGAAGCTGAGAGGATGTGATGAGAACACTGTGGGTGTGTGAGGCTTTATTTGTTCCCCAAGAGTCTGTGGAGGAGGGCGGTGATCGTCACGGCCAAGGCCAGCGGGCAAACACTGATTTCCCTAGGAGGCGGTACACTGGACACAGGTCCCTGGGAGTTCTGGGATTGGTGATGAGGAAAGCCGGTGGGCATAAATAGGCCTCTAATCTGACTCTTTTAGTAAATATCCTTTATATACCAATCTACTTTTTAAAAAGCTGTTTTTCATCCCATGTAAAAAGAAAACCAAAAAACACTGGTATTCCAACTAGCAATAGCCAATCGTAGGGCGTTTGAATTAATTTTTGTGCATTTATGGTACTTGTAAAAGGTTTTTTGGGGCGCCTGGGTGGCTCAGTCGATTGAGCGTCTGACTTCGGCTCAGGTCAAGATCTCACAGTTCGTGGGTTTGAGCTCCGTTGTCAGGCTCTGTGCTGACAGCTCAGAGCCTGGAGCCTGCTTCAGATTCTGTATCTCCCTCTCTCTCTGCCCCTCCCTTGATCATGTTCTGTCTTTCTCTGTCTCTCAAAAATAAATAGATGTTTAAAACATTTTTTAAAAAAGGTCTTTTTTTTTTTTTTTGGTTTCTTCAAATGTTGTTTTGCTTTTTCTTTCTTGTTGCTGAGTCTCTAAGTAGAAGCTGTTAAGAGTTCCTAACAAGACAATCTGTAGATTCCAGTTGTCCTTGAGTGCACTTAGTCTTTGAGAGATGTGGCTCTCAGAATTGTACTGTGGAGAACGTATTGGCTAAACCAGCGGTTTTAGCCACAGTAAGAGCTGAGATGCCTGAGTATTGATACATTTAAAATAAGAATGGTAGGTGTTGTTGATTAGAATAGGAGATAGCTACCTGATGGTGAACTAAAAAACCAAACCAAACCAAACCAAAACAAAAAACCCAAAATATGAGCAAAGGATTAAATATCTGTTCTTAGGTTCCATTTTAGGCTGAATTACTTATTATTTTTTTGGCTACAGGATTATTGTATGATGGTGGCGTTTATAATACAGTCCTGGTGCAAGTTGTGAATTTAGGGGATATGACTCAAGCATTAAGTAGTGAAAAAAGATAGGTTTGCGTTTTGTAGAGTTATTCAAATAGAGTGAAAGAAAAGGCATGATCTAGGGAACACATACACAGTCAAACAACAATATGTACATAATATAGTTATAGTAGGAGAAGAAGAGCTACAAAATGCCTCCAGGAATTCTTTTATTATTATTTTTTTAAGTTTATTTATTTATTTTGAGAGAGAGAAAGCATGCGCATGTGTGCGCCCAAGAGCAGGGGAGGAGCAGAGAAAGAGAGATGGAATGCTAAGCAGCCTCTGTGCTGTCAGTGCGAGCCCAACACCGGGCATTATCTCACCAACAGTTAGATCATGACCTGAGCCAAAATCAAGAGGCGGTCAGGTCCCTCAACCCAGCCACTCAGGAGCCCTGCCTTCAGGAATTCTTAATGAGAAGTAATAGAGAAGTGAAGAAAAATACTTCAGTTTTAATGTCTGTATATCAACATAGATATATCGAGTGTGAGAATGTAAGAAGCAAATAATGAACTTGAAATTTTGATACAAGTAGGTAAATTCATTCTGCTAAAAATTACTGAGTCCAGGTGAGTTATAATTCATGATTTGAATAAGCAAAGAAAGAGGATTTTTTCTCAAAAGAAATTAAAACTACAAGGAAGAAAGCTATTTTCCAGAACACAATTGCATTTTTATTGGCTTATTTTTCTTCGTTTGCTCTCAGTGCAAAAATGGATATCACTTGGAAATTTCTCTCTGTGGAAAGTGAGGATAAGCAATCAGAAATAGATATACCTCTTTATGTAATTTCTTTCGAGGCATTTGCAAATTCGGCATATTATTGTGATCCTTATAAAACAAATACATCTAAGTCTACTCTGGTTATTTGTTATTTTCAAGTATGTAATCACACAGTGTGCATAATTTTACATAAAATCTAAATGAAGAACATGTGGTCAATCTAGAGTCTGAAACTTTTAAGATATACTTAATGTTTTAACAAAGGAGGTTGCATTTTAATTTAATTCACATAAAACTTTCCCGCCCTTTCTCACCTGGGGTTCCAGTTTATGATGCTTCTCACAGCTCCATTCTTTTAGTATAAATGTCACATAGCTATTTTTTCTCTGTATTAGGGACAAAAGTCCTGGCCAGCCTCCATTTTAAGAAAATAAAGGGACTGCAGCCAAACTACAACCAAGTCCCCCGTTTGCCCCGAAAAGTGGGATCTGAGACCTAACTTACACTTTTCAAATAGAAAGGAGTAACCCCGTGGTGAGGGAACTGGTATTTTAATGACATATCATCTGTATTTGTTATAGAGGAAAATCAAAGGGAAGTCTGGCTCCTTTCTTCCCCCAATTTCTCTCCTTTAATCTCTACTCCACACACTAGTTGCCTCTGAAGTAAATATTATCTTGAGAAGGAGTGCTTTTTACTTCTTTTTTCCCCCCTTTTTCTTTTTAAAGCAGAAGTTGGCATCTGGATGCTTCAAGCTGCCAGGTGTACCCCGTGTAGAACTGCAGCTGTTCTCTCTGATAACTAGAGAAATAAAGAGCAAGAAGGAGCTAGACATTTGGAGACAGCAAGAGACAATGCGCCTTCATTATTTTAATTACATAGAGCTACTGGTTTGTATTGTAATTGCAATTTAATATTTTTTAGAAGTTCATAGTATTCATGAAAAAATGCGAAATGTGTCATTTTCAATAGGCCTAAAGATTCCCAATAAGAGCAATCCTTAGGCACATAAATCAGGGCCGAGATAACAATGACGGTTGCCACAGTGTTTGAAGCTCTTTCCTAAAGTCAATCTAACTGAAAGATTAATGAAACAAGAAGTAAAAATCGAATACTTTCCCTAGTTAATCTGCCAAGATACTGTTTCTTTTATGATCACCTTCTTTCATAAGAGATTTTTATCTGAATGTTTTTCCTACATAAGTATATTATTTTTAAATTGATGAGTTGTTTCAAAATATATTTTTCTAGTAAATTACCATTGCTTTGGGTTCATATCTGTATTTACTTAAAAACATGATTGGAGACAGTTGTATTAAGTTATACTTAAAAATCAAAGTCAGAGAAAGCGTTTAAAAAAACTAACAAGTCCAGTTTATATGGATCGGTGATGATATACACTTAGATTTCACTAAGCCTCCACAAATTATTACAGTTAATCTAGGCTAAGATATCATTAGCATAACAACATGTGCCAACAGACGGCTGATTTAGCAGATTGTCTTCCGGCAATCCTGTGTTAATCAATATGATTACCAGTCCGGATTTAACAGAAGATTTTTTGATTCGGAGTTCACACAATGGCAAAATATTTTACTCAGGAACACACATATCATCATCTTAAAACATATATTCATTACCTTAGAATATATAAAGATTAAATTTAATGCTTATGTTTTGAGTTATAAAATATTAAATCAATATCTAACATGTGTTGGAAGGTGCTAGAAATGTGGAATTGAATGCATCCCCAGTTGTACTGTTTACAATGTAAATACTTAATGATTCAATCATTTTTGAGAGTCTTCTGTGTGCAGGCGCTACTCTCAAGAAGCTTACATTCTAGTGAAAGTGACAGGGAATAGGCTATCAACATTGTAGCAATTGACAGTTATTATAGAAAAGTAGAATAAGATGGGGGAAGAGCAATGAGGAAGCACAGCGTGTTAGGAACCCTTTGTAGGGAAAACTCTCAGGTAAAGTAGGATCTTTAAAACAAAGATCTGAATAAAGTAAGAGACCAGGACAGGCAACTATCTTGGACAAGAATATTCCAAATTGACTTGAAAGAAGAGGTAGAATTCTCTTATTGCATATTACTGTAAATATTTGTTTGTTCACAAGATATTTATTCAGCATGTTCTATGTCCTACAGACTGGGATCAGCTGAAGGGTGACAAGGGTGAGTAAGATATGGTAACTGTCATCAAGATATTCATGGAAAAACATGAAAAGGTGGTTATAACAAACATGCTAATTACTAATATTGAGTCTATGGAGGGGAATTTAGAACAAAATTTACATTTCATCTTGATTACATTATTAGGATTGATATTGTTATACCCAAGTTTCCAATATCACCCTCAAAAACCAGAGACTACCAGGGAGACTGAGTCACACATGCAAAAGCAAAGGGCTTTATTATTATGGGTTTATAAGCTCAGGCTCACAGACCTCACCAACACAGTGGATCCACGCAGAGAGCCTTGAACATGGCAGGGTAGGGCCTTTTTTAGGAAGGGGGAGTTATAGGAAATGGTGACACAGGTATATTGACAGCAGGTTTAACCATTCATCGATACTTTTGGTGGGAGCCAATCACAACATTTAGAGTATTGACCAATCACAGAGTGAGCCCAGGACCCTCACATAGGGTGTGACTAGTCTTAAGCAATAGGTGATTATCTTATAGCCTCCGTCTTTAAGCCCATCCTTAGTAATGTTAAAGATGTTAGCTGGCCTTTCCTGATTGGGTGTTACAAGGGCTGTCCCTTCTTCCTTGGGCAATGTGTGCCCTTCTATTGTCTAATGATTCTGAGAAGCCGAGTTCAGACCTGCGTCCTTACAATATTACACCCATTTCTAACTTGCCTTAAATGAAGACATTGTAATTAATATTATTATATAATCAGAGGGATTGGATCTAATTCTGGCTCTAGTATTGTCTTAACCAGGACTTTCCTTGCTGCATTAACAGAAATCCAACTCTAGTTTATTTATTTATTTATTTTAATGTTTCTTTGTTTTTGAGGGAGAGCTTGCACCAGTGGGAGATGGGCAGAGGGTGAGGGAGACAGAATCCAAAGCAGGCTCTGAGCTGTCAGTCAAAAGCCCAACGTGGGGGGGGGGGGGGCTCCAACTCCAACCGTTAGATGGTGCCCTGAGCCAGAGTCAGAAGCTCAACTATCTGAGCCACCCAGGTGCCCCAATCCAACTTGAGTATAAACAAAGAAGATATTTATTGGCTTTTGCCATGGGCAAGTCTAAGGATTGGTGTTAGCATCAGCTACACCTGGATTCAGACAGTGCCATGCGATTCACTTTCTTTTCAACTCTCAGGTCTGCTTTTCTCCATCGTGGCTTCACTCATCTGGAGGCTGTGTTTGTATCATGATAAAGAAGGCCACTGGTGCCCTAAATATATATGACTCTTAACACTATCATAGAAGCAGAGAGATCATTTTTCTCTGAGCATCCGTATCTACTGTCCTGGTTTCTGGCCCTACAAGGATCGCATGGTCGGTCACACTTAGACCAATCACTGTATTCACCCTGACTGTCCATTCTGGTGACTCACCCACCCTTGCTAGGTCAGGTCAGGAACAAGTGGACCCACATGGTCTGAAAGCCGAGCTACTAGAATCCTACCCCGGATGAAATTGTCCTTCTGCCAGAAGAAAGGCAAAGAGGACTGTGCTGGCCAAAACAAAAAAATTCCACTGTAGATAGAATAATTCTGTGACCTTGGTCAAATCACATCCACTCCCCGCCCCCCCCATACAGGCACCCAGTTTCATTATCCAAAAAGCACCAACTTCATAGTGTCAAAGTAGATAAGGAAATGTGTGTAACAAGGTTAAGCACAAAGAAAAAAGTGCTTAAGAAGTAACTATATCATCCTCACTGCTGATAATAAACAAATGACATGATTTGTGGTAAATTTTGGCTAATGGAGACAAAGTTTCAGAGAAGATGAAAGGTGCACTCTTCTGAATATAAAGTATTTGATTTATGGCCCCATGATAGGGCCGGCCAGAGGACAGATACGCTCTGTGCTCCACTGAGAATCCCCTGCCTTTGGCTATGAGGAGCTCCATGTCACAAGATGTATCTCTAAATGGAATTTATGCCTCAAAGATCAGAAAGCTGCCTTCTCCTTGCTAGTCTTCAAATATACCAAGATGCTCAATATTTTAGTCACTTAAAAGGAATGCAAATTCTTTCTGTAACTTTCCTATTCAATTAAGTTGATAATTTACGTTGTAACAGTACACACAACAGACCGGCAGCTTATTACTCAGCAGATCTTTGAGGAATATATTACAGAGCAGGTGAGGAAGAATCAAGGGGCAGAGTCACTGGGTGAATTTGGATCCTCCAGGAGGCATGAGGAGTCTGGAAGAGCTTTCAAATCTTGATGCAGTTCAAGCCCCTGGCAAAGAAAGAGGGAAGGAGGGAAGGGGTAGGAAGGGAGGGTCGTAGAGTGCAGGATCAGACCAAGACAGATTTGGCAAACCCATGCATAGTTCCTGAGCCAAAGGCTCCTGTCAAAGGAGTTCCTATCCCTCAAAAATGAGCCTGCCTTAGTATCTCTGCTGAGCTCAGTCATTGACTGGAAGCAACCGTAGGGGAGCATGGGCTCAGTCAGCACAATGGCAGAATCAGAGAGCGGCAGCTGGGTCCTTTGGCCAATTATCTTTTCCTGTGGCTGGAGAACTCCAAAGCATGTTCTCATGTCTGCCATAGCCACCTGGGTGATAAGGAAAAAGAGGACATCCAGCTAAGAAAGCAAGTCTTATTCATAGAAAGACAAGTGAGGAGGACAGAAAGGAATCAGAAGACAGTATTTCTTTCACCAAATGCTACTTAGGATGGATTCTGCCTCAAGAACTGGCTGCTGGAAAAGAAGAAAGGAGCTAAGTTGCCCCTCGCCACTCACAAAGTTGGGGTCTCCAGCCATGCAAGGCAGCTGGCCAGAGTCTGTACTGGTCCAAAGGTGTGGAAGAAGTCTGGCTAACATATGCACGGGAAAACTCTGCCTTTCTCTGTCCTGCAGCTAGAGAATAGGGCTGTGCTTTGATATGTCTGTCTTGACTTTTACAATTTTCTTCTCAGAGGTTTTTCCATCTCTAAATTGTCTCTCAGCCATCTGTTCGAGATGCTGCTGTTCAAATAATTTTTCTTGATGGCTGCCACAATAATGGAGAGAATGTTGAGTGTGGCTGAGCCGCAGTATGAGGTGGGGGCCGGGGTGGGTGCGTCTATCACAGCCAGGAGTGACATGGCAGCAGTTTCCAGATCTGGTCAAGACAGTTGAAGGATGATGTCTAGTCTTATTAAAAAGAATGTCCTTCAGTGCACTAGTCCTTCAATTTGTTCACTTTCCTTTAACATGTTAATTAAAGGAAGAAAACTGAGAGAAGTGCTTTCTTTAAAGAATGATACATGTGAGAGTTCAAACTTCTACATTT
Organism: Mungos mungo; assembly: GCA_004023785.1. Lineage (NCBI taxonomy): Eukaryota > Metazoa > Chordata > Mammalia > Carnivora > Herpestidae > Mungos > Mungos mungo. The sequence continues at coordinate 12,751 of PISW01011418.1, forward strand.
CTCATTTTAAGGATCTCCCAGGAAACCTGACACTGACCTGGACTTTTCGGTATAAAATGGAAATGCTTGGCATTCTATGAGCTTTGGCTTTCTGTGTGTGTGCGTGCACATGTGTGGAATATGACTTTTCTCAACAGATAAGCAATTTAGCTCTTATGCCCACTGTTTATTTGGAACCAACTTAATAGGTAATAAAGGTGAGTGTTTCTCAGTGTTTTTTTCATTTACTTTGTAAAGATTTAGGAATGGCAAAACCTATACAAGCAATGCTATTTATTGTTTACATGGGAAGATAAAGTTAACTTTCTCCCCTTTTCATTTCCTGACTTCTTCCTACTTCTCAGTTTCCTGATAATTGATTGTTGGACTTTCCTTTTTCATATGCATAGTGGAGTAGTAATTTGGATTTATTAAGATGTGAATGAGAAAAGGGAAGATAAGCTGAGCTAATTTAAAGGCGATGGACACTTTCCCAGTGAATTTCCTTCCCTTTTGGAGGCCAGGAACTCTCTCTTGGTAGGATGCATGATTACAGATGATTTCACTTCCATCTCTGTTTAGTCCTCCACTTGGGCCTTTTGATATACAGAGCTGGTTTTAGAGTAATTTTTGACTAATTACTAAAAGAATGTGTCTTCTGTTAACTGACATTCCTACCCATTCAACTCATAGAAAAAATTTCTAGCTTTGTGCCTCTTTTAAGAGTGACAGACATTGAAAAACTGTACACCTAAAAGGGGTGAATGTTATACCACAATAAATATGATTTTACAAAGAAAGACTGAGACACATTGAGTATTTTAAAAGAATAAAAAGTATTTTCTTAGGGAAAAACCCCAACTTTTAAGGCGGCTACTGTTCCATTTTAATTTGGGATGATAAGACTACAAGTTTCTATATTCCTGTTGTGTTCTTTTTAAAAATTTATTTATTTATTTATTTTTGAGAGAGAGAGACAGCATGAGCAGGGGAGGGGCAGAGAGAGGGAGACACAGAATCTGCAGCAGGCTCCAGGGTCTGAACTGTCAGCACAGAGGCTGATGCAGGGCTTGAACCCACAAACTGTGAGATCATGACCTGGGCTGAAGTCGGACGCTTAACCGACTGAACCACCCAGGCGCCCCTCCTGTTTTGCATTTTATCATCAATGATTTTGGAAAACATTTTTTTGAAAAACATTTATATTGCCTAATATTAAAATTATTTTGATACCCAACAAATATGATGCTTGAGGTTATTTGTGTCAACATATTGGTTGAAATTTAAAATTCCAATTTCTAATTAGTGAAAATTTTTTTTGAGAGAGAGAGAGTGTGTGAGAAGAGAGAGAGACTCTTAAGCAGGCTCCACGTTCAGTGAAGAGTCTGGTGTGGGGCTCAGTCCCACGACCTTAGGATCATGACCTGAGCCAATATTAAGAGCTGGCTGCTCAACTGACTGGACCACCTAGGCACCCCTAACTCGTGGGAACTTTGATGAAAAAGGAAAATCTAAAGTTCATACAAGGAATAATTTCATATAGATTTCTTCTATATTATATAATACCTCTATAATCTCAATAAGTTATAAATTAATAATAAAATAATAGTAATAGAGATGATATTAATTTTACTGTTTAAAAAAATTCTCCTACTTTTGTTTATATGTTAACAAGATAATTACTATTTTTATCATGAATATTAACAAATCTCTATTAATTATTTATAATACTCACTGATATGTAACATCAATGTAATACACAGATCTTTCAGTTTAAATAAGACTCTGGATTATTGTTTTTGGGGATTAAAAAGATGAAAGTATCCTTGTTCATTTCACTCTTTGGTCTTTCTTAATTTTAGTTTTGCTCTGGTGTTCAATACCAGTAGTATTGGTGAAGAAAATAAAGAACTTTATGGAAGTCCAGGAATGTGGACATGAAAGAGGTTGAACTTCTCTACAGTGTTCCTTTACTCTCTGTCAATATATGCTATTTTATTAACAAAATCAGAAATACGATGATGTTTGTTATTTAAGACATCTTTTCTTTCTGGTCTCTGCAACAGAGTGAAAAGACCGGTTTGAAAATATTATGATCCCATTTGAAAAACAAAACAGGGGTGCCTGGGTGGCTCAGTCGATTAAGCCTCCTACTTCGGCTCAGGTCAGATCTCATGTTCATGGGTTCGAGCCCTGCATCAGGCTCTGTGCTGACAGCTAGCTCAGAGCCTGGAGCCTGCTTCCTGTTCTGTGTCTCCTTCTCTCTCTGCCCCTCCCCCTCTCATGCTCTGTCTCTCTCTGTATCAAAAATAAATAAAACATAAAAAAATAAAAAAAAAAAGAAAAAGAAAACAGCCTGTTTCTTGTATCTGTAGACAAAGAACAGTTAACAATGGTGGCTTTTGTGAAGCAATTTTATGGAGAATTTCCACTTAGACATTAAAATTTTTCTAACCAAGATCATTTATGGCCTCTGTAGTCAGAAAGTGTTATATATCAGTAAAAAGACAATATTAATTTTTATGGTTTATATACCTCCCTTCTAGTACTTGTTTACATTTGGACAATTATTCTAATTATCTTTATCAGCAACATTAAAATTAAATATCTATAAAAATGACTTCTGGATGACTTATGGGTAACTTTTGGTCCTGGGCTTTTAAGGAGTTTTCTGGGTGGCAAAGAAATTGAAATTTACTTTGAAAGCATAAACACTTGACTCTTAACTTTAAGCTTAACTATTTTGACAAAAATGACTCTAAGTTCTGTGGCAAATGGCATAAAAGTTATATATTTCAGAAATTACCTATAGAGTGCTCATACCATTTATCTTCTTAAACAGACCCCTTCTGGAATGAGATTCTATTGACCATGATTCCAGGCACCAGGCTTTGACTGGGACTGTGCCAGATAAACCAGGATGGACAGCACTAGTCATTCTACTCCTCAACTAAAAATAAAATATAAATAAAATAGATACCAGAAAGCTTATTAATAAATCTATGTGATAAGTATTTTTAGTAAAGAATTGTTCTGGTGTGAAGTCCAAGGTGCGTTGTAAGTTTATTTTTAATATTTGAAGTGGATACATAAAAATGTGTTATTAGAATAACAGTTGAACTCAGAATAATGTGTGGGCCCATTTCAGTTATTTTCAATGGGTTCTTAACTGAGGTACCCCATGGCCGTTTTTACTACATCACCAAGGACCTGATGATGACACTAAGAGAGAGATTCCACGGTGGTCCTGGGGTGACAATTTCCTTCTCTGAGCGTAGTTTTAGCTTATCTGCTATACATCCATGCTACCATTTCTCTTCCCTCAAAATTGCAAATATAGTTCATTGGTGTAGAAATTCCTCCTGATTCATTAAAACCAGAGGGAGAGAGATGAAGGAGGTGATTAAGGTGAGGGTGAAGTTTAACTAAATTCGAGATAACTTTTAAAGAAAAAGATAATATATTGCATTTGAAAAGGCATTTCTTACTCATTATTCCTTGCTGTTAAGTAGTCCTACTTATCATGTATTAAAAGAGACAAGGCAATTTCCCACTGAATGTGGTGAAAATCAAAAGGCTATAAAAAGAAAATAATTTTGTGTCAAGGCCCCCTATTGGTTTTGCTTCTGTGTTTGTATATCTGTCTACAATATTATTTCTCAAACAATAGTCCACTGCATCAGATACATGGATGCCTTTTGAAGCACAAAAGACATATTTTTAAGATGGTAAATGCCATTTTCTATCTGGCCAACTGCTGGGATCTGATTGGTCATTACCTTATTTCAGGGGAGGCTTCAAGAGCTAATCAGGGGTGTCATCAGCTATGACTTTTATTGCTGCAGCACAGAAAGCTTAGCAATAAAGAAAACTGTAAATTCAGAATTTATTCTTTGTAGGGGTGTGCCTCATGCTTGGAAGATTAATGAAGAATTCCTGGTCCATTGTTTATTAAAGATATTACCATTCTATAGCGTTTTAATTGTAAATCCGCTCTTTGACATCCTAACTAATGGTTCCTGCTAAATTAATAAAAGCAACATATTAAGTTTAAATCTCAGATAAGGTAAAGATTGCTGTTTTAATATCCCATCCATATCCTTTATCTTTCTACAGGGGCTTTCAGGCCAGTAGTTTTAATAACATGCATGAATGAAGATGCTCTTTTTTAACTCAAATGGTGGCGAAGAGTTTTTCCTTTATATTAGCAGGCAATCAATTCCAATAGCTTTTTAATGCTTTCTTAAAGAATCAATTTTAAAGCAGACGCTCTTCAGGGGACCCTCTTAAACTTCTTCACAGCCGGTCTCCTAATTTTCTATTACAATGCAATCTAAAGCAGCTACAAAAATAATGCAGATAATGTTTGCTGGGTAATGATTTCCAATTTCCCCATTCCATGTACCCTGTTATTAGGAGGATCATCTTGGTTGTGTAAATTAATTTTCAATTCACTTCAGGGGAACGTTACAATGATTTATTCAACACTGATGTTGAAGAAAGTGTTGGGAGGATTTTAGCAATCTGAGAAACAAAATCAATTTGTTCTGATTATCACCGTGTTAAAGGGGAAAAAAGGGGGAAGAAACAAAAGAGTTGCTAGAATGTGTGCCTTGGCTGTCGCAAGTACACTAGAACCATGATGTGACGTTGGGCTGACACTTTGTAATCCATGAACTCAGCAAAAGAACAGTTTCCTGATCCATCTCTACCTGGGGATTAAGTAGTGAAGTCATCAAGAACATTCTTTCGTGTGATATTTCAGTTAGATTCCTTCAAGACAAGAGAGTCATTGATCCATATTTGTTTGGAAGAGAGAGGTGACATACAAGCTTATAATCAAGGAGCATAAGGTTTCCGCAAACACAGGGTAATTGGCCAGCTAGTTTGATACAAAACTTAAAACAGGAACTATCCAGTCAAGGTCTTATAACCTAAGAAATACAAGATTTTCTTTACTGTAATTTATCTAACATAAATTTTCCCAGGATTCTAGATCAACTGTGGTCTTTGTAATATTATTAAAAAGACCTAATTTGTAAAGGTTTCACGTCAACGAACTTCTAGGTGTGTTGATCAAGTTGAAGTGTGCCCAGGTGTGCCTGCAAATCAACCTCCCCACTCACTTCACCAGATCACTTACCTTCCTTTAGCACCTACCTGGGGGATCTCCTTTCTGTGCTGTGCAGCAGATGGGCAATTAGAGCTAAGCTGAAAACTAAAAGCAAACTTCATAAATGTGAGACTGCACCGTGTACCTCCACCTACAAAGAAGAGCTTCATGGTCAAGGACATATCATATTTTAAATAATATTTAAGTTTAGCAATTTTAAAAAACCAATGTTAAATTTAACCAGGTCAGGAGGCTTGGGGAAGTTTCTTCAAGAGGTGATGGTCAGGGTTGTTGACGTCTGACCTAAGAATAATATGAAGTAAACAGGGAACGAGGGAAGGGAACACTCTTCTAGGCTAAGAAAGAGTATCAGATTTGTCTTGAGAAAACACTGGGGCTGCATTGTGGGAACATACTGGGGGAGAGTCAGGAAGACGCAAGGATTCAGACAGGAGATTGTTGCCCAGTCCAGAGAGAGATGAGGCATGCCCTGGTGGTTGTCCTGTCTTCTCAAACCTCTGCCCGCCTATCTGAGGATGGCCGGGCTGGACAATCCTTATATTTTTTTAATTTTGAAAATTTATTTAGACACACACACACACACACTCACACACACACAGAGAGAGGGAAAGAGAGAATCCCAAGCTGGCTCCATGCTGTCAGCAGAGAGCCTGATGCGCGGCTTGAGCTTGCAAACCGTGAGATCATGACCTGAGCCAAAATCAAGAGTCAGACACTCAGTTGACTAATCCACCCAGGTGCCCCTGAGCAATCCTTTTTTCATTATCATGTAGCTGCTGCTGAAAGCACAGACCCATGTAAAGTGACAGGAAGTGGGCTTAATTTGATTCCTGAAACCAGGCACCTTCAGAACAAAGATTGTGCAGGTTGGCGGGAGTAGATTTAGAATCCTTGACTGAGCAGTGGCAAGTCACAGAATGATCCAGAAACATGAGCTTGACTCACGAAGATAATTTTTTGGGGGTGTTACATTCATGTATGTCATTTGGGGGCACTATTGAAAAATGTTCTTGTTTTAATAGAATATTGTTGGTGCGCCTGGGTGTGTCAGGTGGTTAAGCATCCGGCTTCAGCTCAGGTCATGATCTCATGGTTCATGGGTTCGAGCCCCACATCAGGCTCTGTGCTGACAGCTGAGCCTGGAACCTGCTTCAGATTCTTTGTCTCCCTTGCTCTCTGCCCCTCCCTTGCTCGCACTCTGTCTCTCTATCTGTCTCTTTCTCTCAAAGATAAATAAACATTAAAAAAATTTAAAAAAATATTGTTAGTGGCATGTAAATATACTGCCTTGTCCTGCTTCCGTTTCCAGGTCGGAGCCCAGCTTGCCTGTCCAGTACGAAGTGGTCTGGGCACTCAGCATCCACGTGTAAGAGCTTGTGAGGTGTCGGGAGACAGTGTCTGGGAAGCTCTAAGTAGACCCCGTGCCATGTATGTGGTAAGCAGGCTGCACATTTTCCATCTTGCTCATCCACAGTTGTTTGCCTAAGCAATTGGGACAAATAGATGTTTTGGCAGCAGCCCGCAGTGGTGTTGGCTCTGCATTACCGTCACGGGAGCGTCATTCTAGTTTGGCACAGGCTGGGCAGTAACACTCAACTCAGAATGGATGAGTCTCAGGGCCCCAGGAACCAGGACAGGAGCAAAGCAACTGTGCTGGTGTTTGGTTGTAAAGGACACAGCAAGGCTGTTGGAGGGCAGGATGGCACCAGAATCCCCCGGTGACGATGGGGCTCTTGGAAGCGACACTGGGTCTAGAGCCTGTGATTTTTGCTTCCTTTATATGAGCTCAGTGCAGGCCCATTTTACGAGTCCTGTGCTCAGGAGACACAGGAGCTCTTGGTCTTCTCCTGATCAGATCTCTACAACAGCACTGCCTAGGGACCTCCGAGAGAGTGTGAACACCTGAGGACTTGCTGCTACAGTCTGAACCTCTGTGTGCTGTTCTTGCTTCTAAGAACTGGGCAGGGGACTGGCCATAGGACTCTGGAACGAGTCCTCTCTCCTTCACTGTTGAATGTACTTAAAACTATTGGTGTTGCTTTGGGCATGGGGTTAACGCTGGAGTCAATGACCTCAAAGGAATCCAAGCATGGGGACATCACTTCTTACTCAGAGAAATGTGGGCTCTTGCATCACCCCTTTTAGTCTTTCTCAAAGTCATAAAGCAAGGGTAGGGGTGAAAGAGGCCGTCTATGATACTGAAACACAAGCTCGCTGGAATTAAGGTGGAAACTCAAGATTCCGTCTTCAGTGTGATTACCAGAATTTATTTATTTATTTATTATTTACACTCTTTTGACAATGCAGACATAAATGAAGAATTAGTGTATATGTATGTATGCATGTGTCTGCCTCCTAAGTTGGGCTGTTCAAAAAAAAGAGGAAAGTATTTTTAATGTTTTAAATTTTTATAAATGTTAAATGCTGTTGTGGCAGGTAGAACTATTGTATATTTGAAAACTGCATTATGAGAGTTAGTGGTATAGATTTTTTAAATGCCAGCAATTTTCCCCCATGCATTCCAAATCCATTATCAATCTTTTCAAGAGAGAAATCTTTTCATGATTTCAAAGGACATGCAAACTGCATTTATTAATTTCCTGATTCATTTTGAGTTTTAAGAATAAACTGACAGCTTGAGTTAGAAGGAATCATATCTAAATATTCTGTGTGTGGAGGAGACAGTACCTCCATTTACCTAATCTTTCAAAACTATACGAAAGTGAAATCTGTCAGCTGTTTCATTAATGCATCATGAGAAAATGGATATGTGAATTGTCACCAAATTAATAGGGTGAGTTTCACGTGGCCTGATGTAAAAATGTAAGCCATACAGCTTTTACAACATTCACTTATGGGAGCTCTGAAGACCATGTCAAGGAGAGAGATAATGAAGGTGGGTATTTTCAGTAAAAATGAAGGGTATGTCGGAGATCAGTTCACTTTAAAAAATAGGCTATGGTGTCATTGAAATTCTTTTTCGAGGGGATCTGGGGACACCTCAGGTAAAGAGAAATTCAACTTCTAGACTTTGAAAACAGAACTAAATCAGGTCTATTTGCTGCCTGCTACATTCAAGACAATTGAATAGTGAAAATAATCAGTGGTGTTAACAAATAGGACAAAGGCTCCGAATTCCAGGAACTGGTTTGCATTGGAATGCTTTCTCACATGGGCAGCCATTTCTTACTCAAGGGTGAATTGTAGGATTGCAGCAAGGATTTAAAATGTGTATTTAAAAAAAATTGAATCATGGTTGGGGTGCCTGGGTGGTTCTGTCAGTTAAGCATCTGGCTCTTGATTTCAGCTCAGGTCAAGATATCAAAGCTTGTGAGATCAAATCCTACATAGGGCTCTATGTTGACAGTGTGGAAGCTGCTTGGGATTCTGTCTCCCTCTCTTTCTGCCCCTCCCTTGCTTGCTCTCTATCTCTCTCTAAATGAATAAGAATAAACTTAAAACAATTGAATCATGGTTGAAGAGTCTTCAAAGGAAACTGATAGGAAGTATAAAAAACTTTTATAAATGAATTATCCAATAACCAGAAATAATAAAGTAAATAAAATTTTTGAAAAAATTGCATAAAGAACTCGGAGAGACGGAGGGGTGGAATTCAAGCAGTGTAAAGTGTAAGAGCAAGTCCTCTTTCTCCTTTTCTTCCTTTTCCTTCAAGTTTCTCTTAATATTGTACTACTTTCTAAGGTGAATATATAAGTGGGGCAGTGGAGGACAAAATTCAGAATAAAAATCAACCAAGAGTAGTGAACGAATAGGTGTTTTGAGTTACATGATGTCTTGAGTTAGTTATCTGAACACATGCTAAATTTACTTTTGAACTTCAATAAAAATGAAGTAAAATATGCTGTGATTTTGCTTCACATGGTCTCAAAAAGGTCAAGTTTTCTTGGCACTGAATACTAAAATATTTTATTATGCCATGTCAAATAATAAATAAAATGATAATAATTAAAACATGCAGCACCATTCTGTGCCAGGCAATGTGGTAGGCTATATATAGTTTATATGCAACACTCACAATAATCCTATGAAGTAATATTATTATTTCCATTTTAAAGATAAAAAAAAGCTAAGGCACATAGAGATTAACTTGTCCAAAGTCATCCAGATCATAAGTGGGGTAACCAGGATTTAAATGTAAGCCATCTGGCTTCAGAGTCGATGTGCTTAACTATTATGTTATACTGCCTAGCCTAAAATGTTTGTGTGTGTGTGTGTGTATATATATATATATATATGTGTGTGTGTGTGTGTGTGTGTGTGTACCTATCTATCTATACATGGATACTGCTAAAAAAACAACAACAACAAGATTCAACAGAGTAAATTTGAAGATGTAATTGGTTTTATTAAGCAATGCATGAATTGGACAGCACCTTGTCTAATAAGTAGAGGGGTGCTTTGAGGAGTTGGACAACAATGGAAGGTTTTTATAGGAAAGAAGATAGAGCAAGAAAGTTACTAGTAAAAAGAGAGAACTGTTTTAGGCAAGGTCACCTTCCCTCAGAGGTTCTGAGTATGTGGATTACCTCATCTTCCTTTGGTAGATGGAAAGAGACCATGTAACAGATTACTTCACTGGTGCTGACCATAAAATTCCCATTTGATTGGCTTAAAATTCCACTCCTGGAGACACTGGAACTGCAAATACGTCTTGGTTTGCTGTGCCGAGGGCAAATGACTCCACTTTGGGCCTGTGGTCTTCTTGCTAACGAAATATAGATGTAAATATTCACATATGGGAAATCCTTAGCAAATTAATAATTTTGGATTATTTGTTGTGTATTCAGTGTTCTGCCTCCACTTCCTAAGGTCACTTCTGCACTGTTGAGAAGCCAGGATTCATCCCATGTTGCTTCAGCTTAGAGTTCACCAATGAGAGGTGCTGGGTGAGACTAGAAGGCAGGACACGCGAGGTAGACACGTGAACAAACGTAAGATGTCATGACGCCTCTCCAGCAAGCCTTTGCAAAGCATTACTTTCCTCCCCTACACTGAGAAGATGGATGGAAGCTTTCCAGAGGTTTCTGAGAACTATAGAAGCTTTTGTGAGCTGTGAAGAACCACCTCCCTCTGACCTTCTGACGTAGGTATTGGTGGTGGCTTCTCTTACTTTCTCTACAGTATTTTCAACCCTTTCAAAGCCTTGAATCCTTATGTGAAGTATATGATACCAAGAATACAAAGAGTGGCTGCTCTGTCCCTAACCATGGTCTTAATAAAATAGTGAAGTACTTTAGTATTGTGGTTATCACCATTGGCTATTGAATCAAACATACTGAATTTCGTGTTTCAATTCTACTGCAAACTAGCAAAGTTACTAAATATATCTAAATATTAATTTGCTAATTTGTAAAATATGGATAATAGTCATATGTTTGTTAGTGGAACCTTAATAATAGTACCTTTTTAGGTAATTCTAAATATTAAAAATAACATAGAGCACTTAGCACAGTACTAGATGTTATCAATTATCATGATTTATTGAAGTTTTGCTTACAAATATTGTTCAACTTTTTTATACCGTTTTTTCTATAAAGCTGGGAATTTAACATCTCATTTTAACACTCGAAGTTAAGTGGAAACTAGAATACTACAATACAATCTGGTTTCATCCAGAGTAATTTTGTAATGAATACATTCAGTTTTTCCTAAAATAAGAAACTAATGTAGGCTCATTGTACAAAGTTAAAAAATATGGAAATGTATAGCATCTAAAATTAAGGCATTTCTACCACCATTGAGGAACTACATTTATAGTTCTATACTTTTTAAATGCACATGTATGTTTATGTATATTTAAACAAAAAAAAGAGATCAAATTACATTTGCTTTTACACATTAAAATAATTTGTTAAGTTTTTTTTTTTTTTGAAAGAGAGTGTGAGCAAGTAGGAGAGGGGCAGAGAGAGAGAGAGAGAGGGAGAGAAGTCCAAGCAGGCTCCATGACGTCAGCATGCCATAAACCATAAGCAGAAGTTGGATGCTCAACCCAGTGAACCACCACGGTGCCCTTCAAGCCTTTTGACCTATTTAGGTAACCAATGAGATTTTACTTACTCATAATCTCACCTTTTTATTGAGGTGTTTGAAGTGCTTACTTTTGTTTCCGTAACAGAGGTAGATTATTAGGCCAAAATCATCTCTTCACTTCTGTATCTGGCACAGAACCCAAACATATCAACTGAATAGTGCTCAAGTTCTTAAAAGACAAAAAATATTTTTAATGGGTTACTTTCTCAGCATCCTCTTTTCACAGGCCCCCTCCATTGGATTGGAAATATTCTGCAGCTGAGCTCAAATCGGCTCTCACATGGTCACACTTGTACGTCAAATTTGTGCTCTGTGCAACTGCAATCCGAAGCATATGGTTTCTCTGGATTCAACAAGAATCCTGGCCTTTCAGGCACTCAGCAGAGAATTTCCCTCAGAACCGACTTCCTTCCAGCATTTGCCAAAGACTCACTTAAGACAATGAATGCTTGATACAAATGGGATAAGGGACATTTTAATTATCCATGAATCCTGTATACTGTAAACACAGTACCTTTATCATCAGCTACCCAGAAGCTTATCAAGAGTTTACAGAAATAAGCACTTTTATGTTCTCTTGTTAGAAGTAGGACTTATTCAGAATTTCTCTTGAGCATATAACAATATGAACTAAAGTTGAAAATCACATTGGATTTGACCTAAAAACTACATGTTCAAGTGTTCAGTCTAAGAAAATTATTAGACTTCACACAAAGTTGCATGGATGCCGACTGAAATACTTCTATGGTGTAGATAAATGGAAAATTCATACTCATAGATGCAAGTAATTAATTGAAGTGTGCCATAGCAACACAGTGAAATACCAGAAAGCCACTGGAAAAATTAAGGTAGATCTCTCCTCATATAGATCTGTAAAGATTTATGGACAAGTTAAAAAAATGTGGAAAAGTAGGGGTGCTGTGTGGCTCAGCCACTTAAGCATCTGACTCTTGATTGCAGCTCAGGTCGTGACCTTACAGTTTGCGAGTTCAAGCCCTGCATCAGGCTCTGTGCTGAAAGCACAGAACCTGCTTGGATCCTCTGCCTTCCTCTCTGGCTACCCTTCCCCCACCCCTCAAAAATAAACATTGAAAACATTTTTTTAATAGTTAAATGAGTAGAGCTCTTGGATGGAGTCATTTCATTTTAGTTTAGTCTGCTGCAAAACCATGTTCTTATTGTTTGACAGCAACAAGACTAAAACATGCAGCACCTTTTAAAAACTGTTTTATGAGAGCAAAATAGGGACCTGGATCCAGAAAAAAGCAATAGTTTCCTTCCTGCTTAACTGAAGTGAAGGCTCCCACTTTGTCGAGATCTGCAATCTAATAATTTAATATAAATTAAGTGTAACAAGGGCTCAGGGCTGCTTTAGGCCATTTAAAATGGAAAATTAATTTGTAAAAAAAAAGTAAATAAAAAACAATTTCTTCTCCTCCAGTTTTGACAATATGATATGCAGCCGAGCCTGCGATCCCTGCTTGATGAATTGTCTGTCTCAGAAACCAGAGGCAGATGGCATGAAGGTTTTCTTATTAGTTTAACATAGTCAGACTTGATTTTTATTTTGTTTTGTTTTGTTTATATACTTCTTTAACTGATTCTCTATACATTCAATTAGGACAAAAATGGAGACAGAATCTAATAAGAGAACTCAGGAATTGGAAGGATTTTGGACAAGGTGTTCCTAGTAGGCTGATATTAATTTGACTTTCTTACCTCTCCACTAACATTAGTTTGGAGATGGTGGGTGTCAGGAATAGACCATCAGAACAGGTTTTGCAAGAAGAATCTTGTCAGTTTTAATTTAGGATGTTTTGTGAAAATGTAATGTACATGCTAGCGATACATATATAAAGAGGCTACACTTTTGTAGAAAAGAGAAAACAATGAAAACTGATTTGCATAGACTCCTAAATAAAAGTCATTTTTAAAGTTGTTTTTTCAGTTTTTATAACCTGTACTTTAGTGTTTATTTTCAAGCAGGTGCTTGATAATAAATACAAATACACACTCACCTTGATTGAATGTTTTTAGATGAGATATTTGACAAGAAAAATTCATTATTATTAAAAATACCTTAATAATACCTTAACTTTTTTTGTTTAAATTTGTTTAATATTTATTTATTTTTGAAGGAAAGAGAGAAAGACAGAGCATGAGCAGGGCAGGGATAGAGCGTAAGAGAGACACAGAATCCAAAGCAGGCTCCAGGCTCTGAGCTGTCAGCCCAGACCTCAATGCAAGGCTTGAACCCACAGACCATGAGATCATGACCTGAGCCGACCGAGTCACCCACATGCCCCACTACCTTAACATTCTTTTGTCCTTTTTCATTGTGTAGAATTTTACACATATCAATTATGTGCTGTTGGCAAAAAGTTAGTATACAACTTAGGCAGATAGAATGGTTTCCATTTTACAAAGGATGCCTCTGAAGGTCTGGGAGGGCCACTGACTTCACCTCCCTGAGCTTCCTGAGGCTGGTGGTAGCTTTCTCCTTAGTATGTCCCTGGTGCAAGGTTCTTGGCAGGATACAAATTCATACTATTGTTGTGTAAGTGACTTGCCTGAGATTACATGGCTAATTTCTTTGGACTCACACTTAGTATTCCTAATATTTAAAAAAACCCGGAAGAAACAAAACAATGTTTATTTAAAATTTTTTTTTCTAAATTAGAAAAAAAATTGGCCTGATGTCTAGCTGAATTAAGGGTGTAAGCCTTTTCTGCCTGAGCAGTTCTCTTGAGATTCCCGTGAATTAAAGTTAATCAACTGAAGAATGTTTTTCACTGAGACTCCGTTTAGTGGATGCGGAGGTACATTGCCCAAAACTCTTCAGGGCTGAGTGTTCTTGTCTAAGGGCACACGCCCTACTGCATGCCTGGGGCCGGTATCCAAACACTCCTCTTGCTGAAACATAAAGGTTCCGGCTCTCTGGCTCAAGATAGGACAACGCTCAAGGACCATCGCATCGCCAGAGCTTACCAGTTGCAATTGTATTACCGTTTAACTTCTTCCTCTATCCGACTTGCTTTGCTTATCCGTTATAGGTGTTGTTCTTGGGAGAACGTTCCAATAATCTCCTGCACACAGATCTCAGATTTCAGAATCTGTTTTCTGGGAACATGATTTAAGAGAGCCCTGCCTGAAAACAAGTGACAACAGGTGGAAGACTGGGTTCGACTGAGTCCGTGTCTCTTTCTCACCTCAAGGCCTGTCCATGAAGTTTCTCTAGCAGGGTAGATTTCCTCCATTGTGTCTCAGGGTTTTGAGACCACAAGACAGAGAAGCATCCTGTTCTCTTAAAGGCTGGGTCTAGAAATAGCATAGCATGGCTTTCCTCATGCTCCATTCACCAGAACAATAGGCCTGCCCAGATTCAAAAGGAAGAGAAAGAAAATGGAAGAAGCATAGAAGAATATGAGGTTTTTTTTTTTATCTATTACCATACACCAACTGAAACATGCTTTAGTTTGACAGGGAGAAAAGTTTTTCTCTTATCCTTCTCCAGGGGAGTGCAAAGTTGATGTCCTACAAATGTTAGTCAGTTTGATGAATGTTTCCGTGTCAATAGAAAGAAATTAAGATGTTCACAGGGACAATGGCTGGAGCTGTGGGTATGATGGGGAAGGTAATATGTGCAAGAAAGTTAGACCAATTATTCCTCTTCTGTATAAACCATTAGAGGAATATCCACCATGAGTGTATAATTTTAATCCTGATTTATATATGTTGTCTTTATGTGTATGTAACATAGCAAAGCAGAAGCTTGCTGGTTAGAAGTTATAAGCCCTGAGATCCGAAATCAGACAGATTTGGATTTCAGATCCCACTTTGCCACTGAGTGAATGCGTGATCTCTGATGAATGCTCTTAGAATCTCTTTTTTTAAACATATTTTCATTTTTGAGAGATGGAGAGACAGAGTGTGAGTGGGGGAGGAGCAGAGAGAGCAGGAGACAGAATCTGAAGCAGGCTTCAGGCTCTGAGTGGGGCTCGAACCCGTGGACTGTGAGATCATGACTGGAACCAACGTCCGACACTCAACCGACTGAGCCACCCAGGCACCCCAGAGTCTTAACGTTCCTACCTGCACAGTGGGAATAATATTGCCTACTTAATTTGTCAAGTAGGACAAGATAAGATGATATCTATAAGGTATTTATAGTGGGTCTGGAGTAATAAACGCTGAAGAAACTGTGACTTGTGAAAAGAAGATATTGAAATGAAGCACAATGAAAAGATAAAATAAAGTAGGAGAGAACCAGGAATGGTAAAAACCAGCAGTAATATTGAAGGACTCTACATATGCTTGTTCACTTGTAAAGTGGAGAAAGATAGACTTGAACAGCTCAATAATAATGAACTACGTGCAGTGCTTTTTCCAATGCCTGGCAGATGACAGACCCTCAACAAACGCTGCACAATTTGAATTATCATAAAGATGTGAAGTGGGAAATGAGCCGCATTTGAAGGCAACTGGTAAGGGACAAAGGAGAGGGTTGAGAATGAGTGTCTTTCTTTCCCTATGTAGCCAAAATCAGCTGGCTTGCTTTTTTCTTTAGTATTTGTGATTCCAGCACTATTCAGATGCAGGTTTTAGAGAGAAAACATATCTCTCCAGATTTTTTAAAGTTACTGGAGATTCTCTCTTAGTTATTTGTTATTCTTAGTGCTGATTAGCTACAGACCCCGCTGGTGGTAAATATCTAGACTTGATGCTATGCCTTATGTTTCAAAATTTATACTCTGTCTTCTTGTCAGGGCAGGGCTAAAGAGGAAGAGAAGATGAAAACCTAAGTCAAAGAAAATATGTGTGCCGGTCCATCTCAGCTATTAAATATTGATAATTTTAAATTACAGTTCTAAAACAACAAGGAATTATTGCTCCGTATCACCCAGGGTGAAACAGAAGCAAGTCTGGTTTCCTTCCCCTGTGGTTAGCACAGTGTGTCTGGACAAACAGGCAATTAAGTTCTTAAAATATGAATTCAAATGAGGCTGAGACTGGGGGTGTTTTCATATTGTTCTACAGTCAAAGACATTTAATCATTGGGGTGGCTTCACTTATTCTGACTCTTCTTGAGAAACATGCACATTATACTCAATGTTTATACAAATTTTCAGCAAATTTCAGGAGGACTGCTTGTTTGTAAAACAAAAAAAATTTATTTTTTACATCTCAGTGTTGATATGGGAGAAAGCAGAATTGTTCAGTGGAAAAGGTCAGAATGGCTTGATCATATGCCAATTGCACCTGTTAGCTATTAGTGTGATCTCAGGAAAATCTCCAAATCCATTCGACCTATAGGTACCTCATCTCTAAAATATGAGTGATGCGGATCCTTGATCAACAGGGCTATGAGGCTCGAATGAAATTATGAATGGAAGGAGGTGCTAAAAGGCTATAAAAAGCTCCTTTGTCTTAGGACTTTAACACTAACCATAAAACTTTTTATGGTATTATATTATCTACTTACACAGTCATGGCCATAAAGACTTTGGTTGTAAACTTTAAAAATATATATCAACTGAAGCATCTTCATGCTGTGTGCAAAATAGTCTATTTTTTTTGAAATTGTATGCACATTTATAAAATAAAACACATGTAAACATATATATATAATTTTAATGTCATTTAATTTTGCATATGTTAGACATGTATAATATTATATACTAAGCTGAATGAAATAGTAAATTTTAGCTCTTATTTTGTTTATTTTCTAAATGTTTATTTACTTTTAAAGAGAGCGAGAGTGAGCAGGGGAGATCGAGAGAGGGAGAGGGGAAGGGCAGAGAGAGAATTCAAAGCAGACTCTGTGTTGTTAGTGCAGAGGCTGATATGGGGTCATCTCAAGAACCGTGAGATCATGATCTGAACAGAAATCAAGAGTCATAAGCTTGACTGACTGAGCCATCCAGGCATCCTGGAAAATTTAACTTTTAAATCATGTTATATGTGTACCAGTCCATCTCAGCTATTAAATATTGATAATTTTAAATTATGGTTCTAAAACCATATTGAAGTTGTATTCTCAAGCACTTACCTACTCTTCTATGTTCTTTCTTAAAAACTAGCTTTCATATTCATCTTCTGTAGCTTTCTCTCCCCTTTGCTTTCCTCTACTATTGTTTTTATGTAGTCTATTGATATGGGCAATCTTGTATATAAAAAATAATTGGTTAAACAACCTTGTTATCTATGTCTACTTCAGAAAACAGTTTCATACTTTTATTAAGTGATGTTGATGGAGGATGGAGGGAGAACATATTTTAAACAAGTTGCATATAAGAGGTTGTTGGAGGTAGTTAACAAATGTCAAGAATTCTAAGTATAAAAGAGTCAGGATTTTCCAAGATAAAAAAATGGAATAAAATTTAGTCCTCATTCATCCAAATAGTCCCTTTGATCAAAGCAATTTTGATTACATTCTTTTTAATTTCCTTCCTCCAATTTGCTTACTATTTTGTCTATATCTCCACACAGTTAACATATTGGCTAATATTTCTGGCTATCTTCATGATCAATTAGACATTGATCAACTGATTGGCCATGTAGCAATTTGATTTGGTTAAGACAGCTGCAAATATTGGATTGACTCGGTTGCAATTGTTAATTCAGCTGAACAGACTTGATGTGGGAAAGGAGCTTTGGAATATGTATAAAATGCCCCATATTCTTAAGTGGTCATTTAAATGGTAAGCCTGTATCCAAAATAAAGTTTAATTTAAATAATCCTTGCTCTCACAGATTGCACATTAAAAATAGAATTCCATATGGTACGTAATTTAAGGTGCTGACATAGCAAGAAAATGTTTGCTTGGCTTTCTTCTGTCCAGAACAGGTGGTCATAACCGCTAGATTAACAATGAGGCAAATTCATAAATATTACTGTTTTGTAGTGTTGAAGAAGATGCTGACTCTTGCAATTACGTTGTTCTTATTTTGTGTTGATTTTGGTGGAATGATCAAAATACTTAGGTTCTATTCAATATCGTTATTAATATTTTCTCTTTTCTGACATAGCACTATTTAAAATTAAGAGAATGTAATCATTATGAAATAAGAACTATGAAGTGTTAGTTTCTGCAGAGACCCTACTGCCTGTATGTCTAAAATAGTTACTATCTGGACCTTTAAGAAAAAGTTTGCTGACCTTTGCCAGAACTACTATCAGCCTCTGGTAAGAGTTCAAGGCTATTTTCTACCCACACCAGTCATCCCTCCATCCCATCTGGAGGTCTGACTGCTTCAGATCAGGGACAACAGGAATTCCTCGAGGACAGCATGGCATCAGCGGTACAAAGGGCAGAAATTTGGGTGTGATGAGCAAAGGAGTTAGAATCTCAGGTATTTGCAAATGCTTCCAAGTTTGTCGAGATTTGGGCTTCTCTCCTTCTATGTCAGTGTCACACAGGGATCCAAAGTCTTCTCTCCTTTGAAAAAATGTTGCCCTTTCTAATCTCCTCAGAAAGCCCAAGAGTAACTAGGATGAAGTCTGCAGTCCAGGAATACTTGACGGTCTTGCTGTTCTAGACCTTGAAATTATCTTTCTGGGCTTCATTATACTATTAATACGGACAGATATTAAACTTAGCTTGTGTGTTTAGGAAAAGGAGCAAAGGTAAGTATCTGACACATGTTCACATAGGCCAGGGATTCACAAAGAGTTTTGTGACTCATTTGGGTTCCAATCTAGTTCACTGGGCTTTAGGATTTCATGCCAAGTTTTGAGGTCAAACTCTAGTAATAAAGCGTGTATATTTGCTGGTCTTTTCCAATGATCTTTTCCATCTTAATATGGAAAATCCAGGAGCCTTTCTGTTAAAGACTCAAGATTCTTAGCCAAATTCTACCACCCCCATCTTTACCAAAGTTATCACTAGTATTATTGTATAATTCCTATCCTCAAGTGATTCCTAGTCTGGTGGTAAAAACGTAAGTGCAAACAGCTAACTATAATGAAATGTTGTAAGTGAGGAACTACTTCACCAGAGAAGGTAACAGTCCTCAGTGGTGTGATCGAGGTGGATCTTCCCAGCTCCATGATTAAATATTCAGGAATCTTGACAGCTGGTTGTTAAGCCTTTGGCAGCTTGAAATTGGCCATGGTGGGAATATCAACACCATGGAAATTTGCAAATCAGGATCCCCCCCCCCCCCCCCCGAGAGAGCTGATTTACCAAAACAGCCCTGCACTTGAGCAGTGAAGTGAGAGAAGGGGTGAAGTCATTATAAACAGAGGGGACAGACATTATGATTAAGGTATAATTTATAAAAAAATATCAGTAATACTTAATATTGGTAAAGATTTATTCTCTTCAATGCATAACTATGAATTCAATTTTACTTATGAAAATATGAAAATCATTTATTTTCTTATTCTTTTATATACTTATTTTGTCACAGATAAGGCCAGGAAAATTTTCTCACCATAATTATGTTTTGGTATATTTTCTCTTATTACTTTTCACACATATGCATATATGTAGACATCCCACTCTGTTTGCCTGTGGTCTTTAGTGTGATTCAGGAAGTCTAATGCCTGCCTGATTTTTAGTCCTTTTGTAGGCAAATGATTCCTTTTTCATTGATGCTTTTAGCATTCATACATTATTATATAATCTCAGATTTCCTCTATTTCCAGAATGAGTCTTATTTTATTATTTTTAGGCTGATATTTAGTGAAGCTTTTAGATCTATAAATTGGGTTTTCTTTTTCACCTTAGGCAGATTTTTCTGTGTTTGTTTCTTTTAGTTATGTCAGAGTTTTCTTGCATTGGATCTATATTTCCTTTCCTCCATTTCTATACATTTTTCTAGCACTTTGGTTTATGTTTTTTACCATTGGATTTAAGGGTTCTCAAATCTGCTATTGTTAGTAGCAATTGGATTTGGCCATATCCATTTTTATTGTCTGTAATGAGAACTTTAGCTCTGCTCTTGCTCTGGGTTTTTTCTTGCATTTCTTCATTATTTTAGTCCGATTTCTTTATGTCTACCCTTACCCTCGACTACTGGCCCTGCTTTCTTACTCCAGAGGCCATTTCCTTCATGTTTTTGAAGACAGCAAGCCTAGTTTACTAACCTTACCTTTTCTTTTTCCTGGTGGCTTTCTCTGTTTACTCATTCTTGACAGATGGACCTGGTATTTTCCAAAAGATGTTTTCTTGTCTTCATTAACCTGATTGCTCTTCTCCTAGGTCCAGCTCCTGTCATCCTTTGGCTCTAGAACCAAAGGCAGATTGATTTGCACAGATCTTAGGATGTTTGTGTCTAATGGTGATTAGTCCAGAAAGGATGGACTTAGTGGGTTTTTTTTTTTCCTGAGGGGGAACGCATGTCAGCCAGAGCTCCCCTACATATACCTCTGATAGCTTTGTAGGTAGAAGCCCTAGAACAGATAAATGGCCAGGCTCTGGCTGGCTAAAAAAATGATCTTTGGTAGCTGAAAAAAAAAGTCTCATGTTTTTCTGATCTGTGTCATTTTTGTGGCCAGAGTTTAGATCAGACAAAGAGTAAATTAAAGGCTTTTGCTACCCCCAGATTTGGACTCATCCTTGTTGCTCTGCATGTGAGGCTGTATTGTACTCCGTGGAGCAGGATTTCTCCACTGCTGTGCCATAGACATTTTGTACTGGAATATTCATTGCTGTGGGACCTGTCCTGGTGGCATGTTTAGCAGTCGCCCTGGTCTCCATCCAGTAGATGCAAGTAGAGTACGGCAACCAAAAATGTCTTTAGAGGTTGCTAAGTGTTCCTTGGGGAGCAAAAGTGCCCTCCCTTCTTCCCACTGAGAATCACAGCTATAGAGTCTAAGAACACGCTTCTATACTATGTGCTATGTATTTTCTGAAAACTTCTTCAAAATGGAATGATGTTCTTTTATCTGAATTGTCTATATAATTGCCATTTTTCTCTATCTTTATAGGTATTTAGTAGAATGTTAAATGGAATTGCATGAGGAATTACATGTTTTTATTCACTGATTAATCTGCCAAATATTCATAATATATGCCGTGGTCTCTGTTGGGTCCTGGAACTACAACCTGAGCAAGACACTCTCTCTGCCGGTTCATAACTTTTGGGACTTCCAGGATTGAAACAAACATCGTATTTATCTTCTTGAAATGTCTTGTTCTTTTGGCTTCCATAATAAATATTTCCATAATAAACATTTCTTCTGGCTATCTTCCCACATCCTGCCCAAATGTAGGAATTATCAGCACTTTTAAAATGTTAATGTCATTTACAAGTTTCCCAATAGGGAGTAAAGTATATGGTATTCCTTTATTTTATCTAATCCTAGTTCCATTTTCTCCAAAGCATCTCATGAGATTATTAATCCAAGGTATGGGCTTTGCAAAATACTCATCTACACATTTCTCTATTACCTAAGGATGGATAACAATGATGTTTTTCAAAGTAATGTCTTCAACCCTCATGATTTGAGACCCAAATATTCAGGTCCTCCTGAATATCTCCAGATAAAAGTCCCACAAATACTTCAACTCAATAGTTTTTCCAAGGCACCTATGACCCTCAAAATAGAGAGTAAAAGATCTCTGTTTTCTCTGTACTTTTTATAGTATTCTGTCATAAGCTTAGCTCATGGGTGGTCATTTATTATAATTGTGTTTCCCCTAGTAGACTGTGAGAACCCAGATATAGGGCCTAGGCCTCTTCACTTTTTCCAGAATTTGGAACAGAATCTATGCTCAGAAGATGTTTTCTTTAAAATTGAATTTAAAATATGGGACACCTGGGTGGCTTAGTCCATTGAGCATCCAACTTGGGCTTAGGTCATGATCTCATGGTTTGTGGGTTCGAGTGCTGTATCGGGCTCTGTGCTGATAGAGTGGAGCCTGGAGCCTGCTTCAGATTCTGTGTCTCCTCTCTCTCTGCCCCTCCTCTGCTCATTCTATGTCTCCCTCTCAAAAATAAATAAACGTTAAAATAAATAAGTAAATAAAACTTAACTTAAAATACAAAAACCCTGGAAAAAAGTAACACCATTAGTATTTCTTTGAAAAAGTATTTTGCATATTTCTCTACATATTTACATTGAAGTTCAAAGATAGATTTGATAGCTGCAGGCACCTAAGGGGAGATGCTCTAGATGAGTAATAGCAAGTGAAAAGGGGACAGAGAAGTAGAGTACTTAAATTTGCCAAAGACAAACTTGAATGTTTTAATAATACTGGATAGTGCTAGCAGTATCTTTGAAAAAGTTTTTAAAAGTCTTTTGTTTTTATTTTTGCTTTTTTGCCAGTCCTAAGGATTTTGCAGGTTGGCTTGGGTCCAGTGTGTTGATTAAACATTTGTTTTGTAAAAAGGGAATTGATTCTTTTGTTCTGTGTTGCTCAATTCAAGATTAAATCATGAGGGGATTTGGAAGGATATACAGAAGTTTCATCTGGTTTGGTGAAAACAATATGTTACTACATAATTATTCCTTTGTAATAGCTCAAGAAAGCAAGAGTTCTTTTTTCTCCTTTTCTTTTCTTCATCTTTTTTTAATTAAAACTCCATACAGTGCTTCTGATTAAATCTAAATCAGAGTAAACATTATGACTGGGTTCGAGGGAGGCCATCAAATCTTCCTGGCACAATTCTTAGCGGGGCCCAGAAATGACTTTTCTCCCTCTTTCCTATTGAGATGCCAGTGTTATGGGTGCATTTATCTTTGAGTTCAAGTGCAGTGAGACAGAGATGAGGAAGAGTATCTGCCAAGTGCTAGGAAGCAATATTAAACAAGTATCTTGAGGAAATTGCAAAGTACTTTCTACCTTATCAGATTTTCTAATTCCAGGTATCTTACTTTGGAACTTTTGTATTACTTTGATATCACTTATAAAATGTTCCATTTCTGAAACCGCCAGGTCCACAGAAATCAGTAGCCTTTTTGGGCAATACAGAAAGAAGACCATAGAATACAATCTGTTGATTGTAAAAATAAATGGGTTGGTTTCCTTTTCTCAGCTGTCAATACAGACTTGTTCTTTGTCAGGAAAAAGTGAATGATACTTTTCTGTTCTTCTATGTCTTTGTGGGGAAAAAACCCCACTTCTGAGGATCAAGCCCCATAGTGTTGGTATCGTTACTTTATATTATTTGATCTTTTTTCCCCCCCGTCTGTTCTGTGTCTGTGGTTACCATCATTCCAAGTTTGGACACTACTACAATCAATAAAACCAGATAACTTATTTCTGTTTTGTTGTTTTGGATACCTGAGATCACTCTGCATTGTAAGATACATAATTTAACCAAACTAGACCTATATGCACAATGTAATAAAGAGCTTTATAATGGAGTTATTTAACAATGCTAATGTACATTGAAATATAACTCAGTGGTTATGTTTAATTAAAGAGTATGGGGCAAGGATGATGATGTATTTTTTAATTTTAATTTTAATTTTTAATTTTCTCCCATTGCCTTCCCTTCCTCTTCATCCCAAGGATGATGATTTATGCACACAAATGGAGGGCTACCAGGAAAGGAGTGATAAGGGATATATTCACTTCAGTATTCACATCTGTACTCTGATAGTGAAGCCAAGGGCACAGGAGAGCAGTTTGCTTAAGTTACATACATGGCATGTATGGCTTATGTTGCACGTGTTATTTAAACCACATAAATTAACTTATTCAAGAGTTCTTTGTCCCCAAAATAAATTTTAGACATTTGGCCAAGTTTTAAGAAAATTAATGGAGAAAATTTATGAGTCAATATACATAAAGCTCTTAGAAGGTGTAAAGTAAGTCAGCTCTCTGCATTTATTATTATTGTATACAGAATATTTACTGTCAACTTAAGGATATTAGTTACTATTAATTAAATATTAAGCATGAATTATGTATAATACACACACACACTATAAGATTCACAAATACTGTAAGCATAGTATATTTCTTTACCATTGTATTCAATGGCAAAGAATGGTATTAAAAAGAAAATTAAGAATATAAAGCAGAATGGTAAATGCTCAGTGACATCAGGAGTTCAGAGAATGGAGAGGTCCTTGTGGCCCCAAGCAAGGTATAGGTTTATTGATTATATGGAGGAAGATTGGGAGAGGAGGTAAACATTTTAGGAAGGTAATGACAAAAAGAAATGAAGATATGCCTACATGCAATATTTATAGTCTGGCTGTACTGGATGCCAGGCTAAAAAGATGACATTAGAAAGAAATGCCAGAATCACAGGTCTGGACTTGGCTGGATTTAGTCATTGGAATTTTCTGAGCTGTAATAAGCCAGGTTAATATTTTTGTTGCAGGAGGCTAACATGGCAGTTATATATGAGACAAATGTTGTGGGAGAGAAATGGAAGGCTAATAAAATGACTAACTGTTAAATAGGAAAAAAGTAGCAGTGGAAATGGGAAAAAAATTGAATGCTAAAGAAGAATCATTATGCTTTATTGTTTTTATATGATGTTATTATTTGCATATTCTGCATGTTGGAGTAAAATTTTTGCTTAGAAAAAAATTATTTCAGAATTCTTAGGGATTATGGCCAATTTTTCATAAGCACTGATTTTGTTTCTATGGCTAAAATAATTAACTAAATATGGTAAATGAAAGAGCCATTTTAAAGTGTTTATAATTTAGTGAATATCTTGAGAGCTAGTGCTAGAACTTGTGGTTTCAATTAGGCTGGCCGTAATTCAATTACAGGCTTTGCACTTTACTTATGTGATTTGGGGGAGGTTAGTTAATTTCCTGAACCATTTGATTCTTATCTCTATAGTGTTGAATAATAATACTGTCTCCATTGGTTGGATGAAATAATATATTTAAAATGGTCAAACATATTTGCAGCATGTAACAATTATGCAACAGATGTTAAGTACACTTAATGTCAGGAAACTAAGTGTAAAAATGTAGAAAGTCTACTTCTCATTGTAAAGTCTATCACAGGGCCTGGTAAACTATACACTGTATTTTTCAAGCTTCAAGGATTTTACAATCTTTGTTTTCCCATTATCTCACTGATCTCTCCCTTAACCTTATTTACTTGTTTCTTTTCTTCTCTTTGACCTTTTTCTGTTGTTATAATACAGAGATCAGGTCTTGAATTTCTGTATATCTCATACTTTCCCTTGGTGATCTCAACCAGTCCTGTGACTTAAAAATATTTTTTTTAATGTTTATTTATTTTTGAGAGAGAGACAGAGACAGAGGCAGAGTGAGTGAGTGGGGGAAGGGCAGAGAGTGAGAGGGAGACACAGAATCTGACACAAGCTCCAGGCTCTGAGCTGTTAGCACAGAGCTGTGAAATCATTAGGTCGGCCACTTAAACAACTAAGCCACCCAGGCACACCTTCTACTCCTGTGACTTTAAATATTTTTTTTAAGTTTATTTATTTTGAGAGACAGAAAAAAAAAAAAAACATGTGAATGGAGAAGGGCAGAGAGAGGGAGAAAGAGAGAATTCCAAGCAGGCTTTGCACTGTCAACACAAAGCTCATTGTGGGGCTTGATCCCATGAACTTCAAGATCATGACCTGAGCTGAGATCAAGAAGCAGAGGCTTAACAGAGTGAGCCACACAGGTGCCCCAGTCCTGTGATTTTAAATATCATCTACATGCTGATAACTCACGTGGTAGTTTTAAAGATGGGTTCTCAAATTCCTTGATATTTCTCCTTCCAAAAGAGGGAGTACAGAGTGTGGACCAGACATAGTGACTCTCTTCTAATGCGTGAAATATGACCAAGTGATCGAATGTCATTTTTGGGTCAGGTCTCCATCTTGGGTTTTCTCTCTCATCAAGTGTTCTGTGTGGAGACATGTCCTGAGAAGCACTGTGGGAAGGTCCATACATTGAGGAACTAGAGCCTCCTGCCAACAGCCACACCAGAAAACTTGGAAACAGATCCTCTAGTCTCCATCAAGTCTTGAGAGACTATGGCCTTAGCTATAACTAAGCGTTTATGAGAAACCCTGAGCAAGAACCACTCAGCTAAGCCATATATGGATTTCTAACATTTAAACTGTGTGAGACCATTATTATATATTTTTTGTCTTAAGACACTAAGTTTGGGGATAATTTATTACATTGCAATAGGGAACTGATGTAACCCTGCGTTTGTATCTCTAGTAAGACCACTTTCATAAATTCCAGACTTGTATATCCAACTGTCTACTTGCTATTTCTACTCAGATGTCTCATGGACATCTTCCCTTCAACACATTTAAACTTATAGTCTTTGCTCTCCTCTCCCCAAGGCCCCAGTATAACTTCCCCATGCCAGTTACTAGAAATTGCTAAGTTACTAAGTCTTCAAGAAATCTTTGACTTCTATATTCTATGCTTTCCCCCAATCTAGCAGAAAATTCTTTTGGCTCTATATAAAACTATATCCAGATTCAACCCCTCATCACCTCACAGCCACCACTTTTGTACAAACCAACCTCATCTCTTTCCTGGATTGTTGCAAGAAACTTCTTATTGTCTTTCAGCTTCTATCCTTGTCTCTCTGCCCTACTATCCTTTAAAAATATATCCTTATTCTTTAGGTCAGAGCTCCTGCCTCTCCAGTGTGAGTCTCACTGGTCTCCAAGCTGCTCCTGAGGCTCAGAGCATTCCAACTCCTCTCTCTGCTCCGCTCCTCTCCTTGGACCTGCGCTTACTCCTCACCACACACCCTGTGGGCTCCAGTACACCCTGTTGGCCTTCTTGGGAAACACAACACTCCACAACCAGGACCAGGCACCGGAAAAGTCTGTTTTCCTTCATAGGACTACACCAAGAAACAAGCCAAAGTGTGCAAGAAGGTGAGTCCCAAATATTGCAGAGTAGGGAAATAAAATACTCACAGGCACAACAAGAGAAACTGAGAGATATCATTAAGAGAATAATTCCTGAAACGGCAGGCCCTGGACAGTCAATAAGCCTCCTTTAACAGAGAAATAGTAACAGGTGCACAGAGCCCAACGAGCTTTCTAAAGGTGACAAGAGACAGAAAACTAGCAAAAATGACAAAACGAAGAAACTCTCCCCTGAAGAACTTCCAGGGGGATGTCACAGCCACAGAATTGCTCAAGGCAGATCTAGACAACATATCAGATCAAGAATTTAAAAAGCTGGTCATAAGATTAATCGCTGGGGTAGAGAAAAGCATCAAAGAATCAACTGATGAGTTAAAAAAGGCTATAGGTGAGGTGAATAACAAACTGGAGGCAGCCACCTCAAGGATTGACGAGGCAGAGAGAAGAATAGGTGAATTAGAAGATATAGTTAAAGCAAAAGAGGAAGCTGAAAAAAAAGAGAGAGAAATTAATCCAGGAGCAGGAAAGGAGAAATCGAGATCTGAGTGACTCAATCAAACGGAACAACATCCGGCTCATAGGAATTCCTAAAGAGGAAGACAGAGAGAAAGGGCCTGAAGGGATACTAGACCAAATTATAACGGAGAACTTCCCAAATCTGGGAAAAGAAATAGACATTCAAATTCAAGAGGTACAAAGAACCCCCTTAAGACGTAATTTGAATCGGCCTTCAGCACGACATATCATAGTGAAACTGGCAAAAAATAAAGATAAAGAGAGAATTCTGAAAGCAGCTAGGGAGAAAAGGGCCCTCACATACAAAGGGAAACCTATCAGAGTGGTTACAGACCCATCGAATGAAACTTGGCAGGCCAGGAAGGAATGGCAGGAAATCTTCAATGTGATGAGCAGAAAAAATTTGCAGCCAAGAATCCTCTACCCAGCAAGCCTGTCTTTCAAAATAGAAGGAGAGATAAAGGTTTTCCCAAATAAACAAAAATTGAGAGAATTCATGACCACCAAACCAGCCCTGCAGGAAATCCTAAGAGGG
>PISW01011419.1:0-40771 GCA_004023785.1 Mungos mungo
CCATGTAGTACTCCATTGTATATATATACCACATCTTCTTGATCCATTCATCAGTTGATGGACATTTAGGTTCTTTCCATGATTTGGCTATTGTATATATAATTTTTTTAATGTTTGTTTATTTTTGAGAGACAGAGAGCCAGAGCGTGAGCCGGGGAGGGGCAGAGAGAGAGAGGCAGACACAGAATCTGAAGCAGGCTTCAGGCTCTGAGCTGTCAGCACAGAGCCAGACACAGGGCTCAAACTCACGAACTAAGTCAAAGCTGGACTCTTAACCAAGTGAGCCACTCAGGCGCCCCTGGTTTTTTTGAACTTACAGAGTTTCAGGTGCTAGAGGGTCAGTTAGGCATGGCTGCATGATAGGTGGAAATGTGAAGCCAACAGAGAGGAGAAAGACTGAGGAAGAAAGAAGTCTGTGTCACATGCTATGTGAACAGGAAGCCAGACAGGAAGTGACCAGCCAGCAGACCCCACCCTTTCTCTCTTGGATGAAAGAAGAGAAAGCCATGAGGAGTGATAGACATGAAAGTGACAGAGAGCTAGAAAACAAAGAACTGGGCTCATCCAGCCCCAGAGTACAAGCAGGGGAGGTGATGGGTCATTTTGGGAGTAGAAGGGAAGGAAAAATGAAAGAAACCTTTGACTTGGATGTCCCGGGAGATCATGCAGAAGACAGTTTCATTTGAGTGGTGACAACAAAAACATCTTAAGGAACTGAGGCATGATTCAATATATGGTTTCCTCAGAAAAAGATATGTACAGTAAACAGTTAATTGGATTTGTAGTTTTTTAAAAAAAAAAATTAAATGTGGTTAGAGTAATAGTATTAGGAAAATGAAATATGTTTAAATTGATATTTTAACACAATGTCTTAACACTGACTTTTCAACCTAATTCAGGAAATAATTTCGGATACCAATTACATACCGAACACTGGGAATAAAGAAATGTAAGAGAGGTTGGTGTTCTAGGAGCCATCAAGAAACGGAGGGAGACATTAAACACATTACAATGTGACAGTCTGCCAAGAGCAGTCACTTAGGATAGTAAACAAGCCGCATGTCTAAGAGAATGACTCTTTATTGAGATGAGTGGTGGAATGAAAAGTGGGAACAGAAAAGATTTTTTTTTCTGAAAATATCTCACCTTAACTGGATCTTAAAAGAAAAATAGTTTTCAGCCAGAAAAGGAAAGAAAAATGGTTCAGATCTCTTCAACTGACTAAATTGTGTGGGTTCAGAAAAGTAAGTCAAATTTAACTTAATTTACTTACCTATAAAGTGAGGGAGTAATCCTTATTGCTAATGATTCTTCATTTAGTCATCAACAAGTATTTGCTCTTTACTATGTGTCAAGCCCTGAGTTAAGTGCTAGACATTTGTTAAATGCAGTAAGAATCAAATGGAAAAAAAAAATTATAAAATGTTTACTTTGGGCTCAGGACAAAAAGAAAAGGATCTATCATTGTCTGTATTATGAATATAAATGAATGAAACAATGCAGTGAGTTAAGGAAATGATAGGCAGCCAGTTGTGCTAAAGCATAGGAAGAATGTATAGTACACATCAGATGGTAGGTGGTGGGGTAGGCCTAGGACCAGGGGAGAGGCAGGAAAGAGCTGAGGCAGGTTCCAGATCATGAAGGATCTCTGAAGGGTGTGGACTTTATCGTACAGGGAAAGGAAGCAAGAAGAGGTTTTTTTCAGCAGGGAGAAGGCATGATTCCATGTGCATTTTAGAAGACCAAATAGTATGCTCTTCTAATTCACTAAGGTGTTTAATATGATAAAAGTACTAGATTTGCAAAATTGATAAAGTAATCTTCATTCCATCTGTTGAACACGCACGTACTGAGCATCTGCGGTTTGCCAGACATCATTATGAGCTCTGAGGTTGCAGAAATGAATAAAATGCATTCTGTTCTAAAAAACTCAGTCCACTGAGTGAGGCAGTTACACATAAATAGATAATTGCCTATAATAAAACACGTACAACAATAAAGATGTGTGCTGGGCATGAAAGTTTCAGAACCCTGGAAAACATCAATAAAAGTCAAAGATAATCATATACTTTAACATTTGTTTATAGGTTCACAAATTGAGTACATTTCAAAAATGCCAAAAGCAAAATGTAAAATAAAATTATTTATACACATCTTGAAAAATATTACTATGTAAGGACACAGAGAATGAGTATGACTGAGTTTTCTTGGCACTCCCCTTTTTGGTAATAGGGATAATGTTTACTCTCATGATATTTCATACAAGTTTGATAAACATAATTAAAGAATATCTACATTAGGAAGGACTGATTCCAGGTTTTGACCCGAAATACAAAGCATGATAATTTTGGACATTAATTTTAATAAAGTGACATTTACTTCTTAATGAAACTTTAATTAGTCCACCATGTTCCCAAGTCATGTAGTAACTTAGTGAGAAAGTCAAGGGGGATTGATGTACTCTTCAATGTTTGTACTGGAAGTTCTTATTTAACACTTATATTGGAGCTTATATTTAGTATTATATTTTTATCTGTTTTACATTTTATACATCATTTAACATTTATTGAGCCCCTCCTGTGAGCCAGGTATGATGTTGACCATTATAAATAGAAGGGTGAGGCATACAGAGGTGGTCCCTGTTTCTCAGAAGCTGGTTGAGTCAAGTTGTTCATTAGAGAGAAGTTGGAGGCAGAATAAGCAGATATGTTGAGGTGGGAGCATGAGGAGAGGCAATGATTGAGATTTGGGGAGTCAGGACCTCCTTTGCAGAAGAAATAAACATCCAAGTAAGAAGCTGAATGATAAGTAGGAGCTAGACAAGAGAAGCCTTGTATTCTGTGCTGAAGGACTGGTTCTAGGCAGAGACAAGACTTTGAGGAAGACAGAACATGGCAGGTGTGAGGAACTGAAAGAACTTCAGTTTGACAGGATTTGGGGGTCTAGGGGGAAATAGTGGTAAAGATAAGTCTGGAAAGGTAAACAGAGCCATTTTTCAAAAGCTTTTGTAAATTATGTTTATGAATTTAAACACTGTCACTATAGAAGTCATTAATTGGGCTAAGATTTTCATTTTTAGGTTATCTTAGATATTGAATCTGAACCTGGATGAACCAAGGTAGAATCAAGATCATCTTAAATGCCTTTGAAATAATCTAAGCAAGGTATTTTGGTGACCTTGTTTCTAGCATGAGGACCTGGATGGATGGTAGTGTACATCACTGAAGTAGGTCTCTGTGTAGATGTCACTGTCCCCACAGTCTGTTTGACACCCATTTTGGGGATACTTGCCACTCCTAGTCCATGGTCCCAGAACATTCTTGGCTCCTCCTACTCCAGTACCTAAATATGATGTTTAAATTTCAGCATTAGTGCTTAACACTCCCTATGATGAATCCTGAGTTCTAGTCATTTTAATACTGTGTTTGAACATGTGCTTCCTTTACCCAGAATATTCACTGTGTTTGCTTTCCTCATTCTACCCAATTCTAGTCCCCACCCCACCCCCACCCCCACTTCTTTGACTGGGTGTGCATCCATTACCTTTGACTGGATTCAGAATGTGAAATATTCCCTGATGATAATGACTGTAACTACCTTCTTTTGTCTCTTAGAACTGGTATATAATTCTATATGAAATTATATTAGATTTAGAATATCGGTTTGTATACTTTTCTCCTATGTTGGACCAGAGAAGAAATGTACAATGAAACCTTGGATTGTGAGCATAAGTCATTCTGGAAACATGTTTGTAATCCAAAGCACTCATGTATCAAAGTGAATTTCAATAAACATTTTTTATTAATTTTTTAACATTTATTCAGCTTTTGAGAGAAAGAGAGAGAGTGTGAGTGGGGGAGGAGCAGATAGAGAGGAGTCACAGAATCTGAAGGAGGCCCCAGGCTCTGAGCTGTCAGCACAGACCCCGATGTGGGGCTCGAACCCACAAGCAGTGAGATCATGATTTGAGCTGAAATCAGACGCTTAACCTACTGAGCCATCCAGGTGCCCCTCAAAGTGAATTTCAAGAACCATTGGCTCAGGTATGATCATATGACATTCAGCTTCACGTACAATTTGTTTTGCATGATATTGCTTGTTTACCAAGTCAAAATTTATTAGAAATGCTTTCTTATCTTGTGGAACTCTCACACAACAAGTTACTTGCAGTCCAAGGTTTTACTGTATATCATCCCTCTCTGAGGCATTAGCGTTTAGTGCAATTTCTAACAAGTACATATTGAGTCAGACTGGCTGGAAGATGGCAAAGTGTATGTTGTTAATAGCTAACATTGTATGTATGAAAAGAAAAATAAAGATGAAGGCAATTAAGTAGTTAGGGATTATCTTGTAGGAAGAAAGTATAGTCAGAGATTAGAGAATTTCGTTGTCATCATCTGCAGTGCTAAAGAAGTTGTTCTTGGAAATACTAGTTCTCTCGGGTGTATTTTGGAAGAATTCAAATTTTTAAAATGTTGTGTTGAGGTATACCCTGCTACACTAAAAATAATTAAGCTTTCTGAACCATCTACCTTATAATCATGAGGAGTAACTAAATTAAAATAATTTTTATTTGTGCTGACATTCTTGACCTACCTTTTCTTGTCCTAATTGATAAAATCAAAAGAATGGTATCTTTTTCTTTAAAAGTTAATTATTTTTTCTGTGTGGGCCTTACATTTCCTAATTTAACTTCTTTACATTTAACTTCTTTATACTGTGTTTTAGCTATATTTTTTATATTCAGGTTTATAGTTCCTTAACTTTAGGAGATAAATTCATTATCAAATCACATTCTCTCTCAAAGTCATTGTTGAATTTTAAGAACTTCTTTATTATGACAGCGTTGTCACTATTCCTGAGTAGCGAAAATAGAAATTAACATTCTATCATGTCTGCGGAGGAGTTTCCGGGCACTGAGGATGATATAGATATTATCTTTCCCCAGAAAAGGAGCACACATTGTCAAGTAATCACACTGTCTTGAATTTTAACCCCTTGGGACTCTATTATTTAATTTGGATATCATCCCAGATCTGAAGGTGTTCTTGGGACTTACAGATTTTTGATCCAATTATGGTGGCAAATCTCTCCCTATTTTCTCTTAACAAGACTGAGACAGACTGACATATTCAACAAAAATTTTGCCAAAGATTAGTGGAAAATAAAGAAACAATAATAGGGAAAAAAAAGGACTGGTATAAAAATCAGTATCTGGAGGGCAAGTATATATGTTTTTGTTTGTAGTTGAAACCTAAGTACCCAGCACAGTGTTGAAATCAAGGTTAAATATAGTATATGTTTTAAACAAATTCTGGAATTGAGTTAATCTACAGTAATTACCAAAGAGCTTATTGTATTTTGTAGGCACTTTTGCCCGGTTCCTTGATCTTTCAGCAATTGGCCAACTATTGAGCAGAATGACTATAGAGGCCATACTATGTTTTTGGAATTGCATTATTCATGGACAGTCAGGTTAAATACCAAATGCCTGATCATGTCTCCAAACTATTTCTTATCTACCTAATTTGCATTTCTTGGCTAAGAGGTGTTCTAGTCAATATGACAATTGAATAATCTTTGTCCTAGGAATGAAAGATAGATTTGATTTTTTTGTTTTAGTTGTAAATACTTGGTTAGAGGTACATTTGCCCAGGTCGGAAAAAAAAGACCAATTAAAAAGTGTTTCCTGAGCATGGGTTAGGAGAGTGGCAGCATCTTTGCCAATCCTGAGATAACCCTTAAAATTATCATCATTTGACTCTGAAACATCTGGTCTCAGCTCACATACTGACATCACTCTCACCATACTCAAGATAATTATCAATGATCATTAATCTGTAATAATATGTCCATGATAACACTAATTAGTAAACATCACTCAGACTTGCCCTAGACAACTCTCAATTTTTTGTTTTATAATACATTTCTTAGTGTGTCATAGCCACAAGAAATGTGTAAAACTCTTATGCCTATTAGAATACAATAAGATGAAAGAAAAATTATCATTTTCTAAATCAGTTGCTAAAAAAATGGTGGAGTATGTACTGCTTTAAATTCTTTGTAATTATTTTTTTTATTTGAGTATAGTTGGTATACAATGTTACATTAGTTTTAGTTGTACGACATAGTGATTCAACTTCTCTACACATTATGGTGTGCCCATGACAAGTGCAACCACCATATGTTACTATACAATGGCACCACAGTATTGACCATACCTTATTCATTTGTCTTTTATTCCCATACCTTGTTCATTCCATAACTGGAAGCCTGTATCTTTACTTCCCTTCACTCATTTTTCCCATCCTCTTCCTAGCTTCTTTTCTCTGGCAACAATCAGTTTGTTCTTAGTACTTAAAGGTCTGATTCTGTTTTCGTTTGTTTATTCATTGGAGACACTATGGATGAACTTAGAGGGTGTTGTGCTAAGTGAAATGTCAGACCAAGAAAGACAAATACCATATGATTTCGCTCATATGTGGAATCTAAGAAACAAAGTGAATAGATAAATTCTCTGTAATTTAAACACAATAAAAATGGTGGACTTGGAGGAAGTGTTCTCTTCAACTCAAAAATCCACTGTACAAGATCTACCTTATGATTTCTGAAGGCATGTTAGCAAGCATTTCAAGAAAACTGTAATGGTCTTTGCTCTCCATATTCTTTTACATTCCACTCAGGATCTAAAAATGTACCATGATGAAAAATGTAAATAAAATATGTGGAAGAGAAGAAAGAGTAAGAAGGAAAATAAATATTTGTCAAGGGCCAAGCCTACGATGGGCACAGTGCCATGTAATCTAGTAAACCCGTGAGAGTTTTCTCTCTGCAGATCCTCTGCGGCACATCTCCCATTCATCATTCGTTCAGTCAATTGGCAAGTAATCAAACATTTATTAATCACCTATTGAGTGGAAATACTGAACCTGCATGCATTTTTAGGTGTGTTTGTTCAATAAAGCATGAGCTCTTTAAATTTGATATATTTGAAAAGTTGTATGCAAAATTATACCATCCATATGCTTGTCTCCTTGTCTCTTACATAGTATTTTTCTCTTTTCCCAGTCAATTTATTCAGGATTTAATAATATGAAACTAGGTTTTCTCCACAAATTGTGAAATAGGTGGAAAAAACATAAGAAAAGCATAGACCTTTCTTTCCCTGTCTACCACTGTTATTCCTCTGTTACCCACAGTTTCTCCTTTTTTTTGTTAGATCTTAAATAAGCAGCATAACTTTAAGTAACTAGGAAAAAAAAAGAAATGAAGCCCAAAGTTTGTAGAAGAAAAGAAATAATAAAGATCAGAGAGAAATAAATGAAATAGAGACCAGAAAACAGTAGAAATCAAGAGCTGGCTTTTTGAAAACGTAAAATTGACAAATCTTTAATAAAAACAAAGAGAAACCTCAAAATCTGAAAGAAGAAACATTACAACTTATATTACAGCATTTCTCTGATACCAAAGCCAAATAACATTGTAAGAAAAGGAAACTACAGGCCAATATCCTTGATGACTATCAATGCAAATATTTTCAACTAAATATTAGCAAACTGAATTCAAGAGCACATTAAAAGGATTGTACACCATAATCAAGTGAGATATATCCTTGAGATAGAAGATTGGTTCAATATAAGCAAATCAGTAAATGTGTTATACCACATCAATAAAATGAAAGATAAAATCATATGAGGATTTCAATAGATGCAAAAAAAAAAAAAAGCATTTGATAGAAAACCATTCATTCAAATTGCTTAACAAACTGGGTATGTCAGGAACATACCTGAACATAATAAAAGGCCTTATATGACACACACACAGTATTTGTGACACACGCATATGCATACATATACACATATATGACACACACAAACACACACGCACATCATACTCAATAGTGAAATTTTGAGAGCTTTTCCCCTAAATCACAACAAGACCAGGGTCCTCATTCTTACTGCATCTCTTCAACATAGTACTGGGAAGGGAAGGAAAAGAAATAAAAAGCATCGAAGTCAGAAAGGAGGAAGTAAACTTGTTTTTGTTTACAAACGATGTGATCTTAGATACAGGAATGCCAAAGACTCACCAAAAAACTGTGAACTTAGTGAACTCAGTAAAGATGCAGATACAAAGTCTACATAGAGAAATTATGGTATTTCTATACACTAGCAGCAAAATAAAAATTAAAAATTCCATTTACAATAGCATCAAAAACAGTAAAATACTTACAAATATATCTAACTATGGAGGTGACCTGTACATTGAAAACTGTAAGGCATTGATGAAAGAAATTGAAGAAGACACATATAAATGGAAATATATTCTGTGTTAATGGAAGAGAAAAATTAATATTGTTAAAATTACCATACTACCTAAATGTATAGATTCAATGAAATCCCTATCAAAATTCCAGTGGCATTTTTCACAAAAATAGGGAAAAAAAAAAGATCTTAAGATGTAAATGGAACACAAAAGACTTAATAGCTAAAGCAACCATAAGGAAGAATAAAACTGGAGGCATCACACTTCCTTATTTCAAACTAGACAACCAAGTTATAGTAACCAAAACAGCATGTTACTTGAGTAAAAATAGATGTAGATCAATGAAACAAAATCAAAAGGCCAAAAATAAACTCCGTATATATGGCCAATTAATATTTGACAAGATAGCTTATGTTCAATGAGGAAATGATGGTATCTCTAATAAATCATGCTGGGAAAACTGGACCATTACATGCAGAAGAATAAAATTGGATCCCTATCTTATGCAACTCACAAAAATTAATTGCAAATGGTTAAAGACTTAAACATAAGATCCCAAACCATAAAACTCCTAAAAGAAAACAAGGGAAAAGCTACTAGACATTAGTCTTGGCAATAATATTTTAGATATGACACAAAAATCATAAGCAACAAAAGCAAAAATCAATATTTCAACACCAAACTAAAATATTTCTTAACAGCAAAAAGAAACAAGGAAACTAGAAAAATGAAAGGGAACATACAGAAGAGAAAAAATTATTTGCAAATCATATATCTGATGGGGGTTTATATTCAAAATATATAAAGAACACATTCAACTCAATAGTAAAAAACAAACCAAACAAACAAACAAACAAAAAAAATAGTAAATGACCAGAAAAACTGAATAGACATTTTCCCAAAGAAGATATACAAGTGGCCAGTGGGTACATGAGAAGATGTTCAACATCACTAACCATTAGAGAAACGCAAATCAAAACTACAATGAGATGTTAGCTCCCATCTATTAGAATGGCTATTATCAAAAGGACAAAAGATAACATATGTTGGTAAAGATGTGAAGAAAAAGAAACCCTTGTGCACTGTTGGCAGAAGTGTAAATTGATAAAACCATTATGGAAAACAGTATGGGAGTGTCTCAAAAAGTTAAAAATAGAACCACCCTGTGATCCTGCAATTCCACTTCTAGGTATATATCCAAAATCAGGATCTTGAAGAGATATCTGCACTCCCATGTTCATTGCAGCATTATTCAGAATAGCAAAGATAAGAAGAGAATGTAAGTGTCTGTCAACAAATGACTGGATACAGATGGTATGTGTGTATATAAGTACATTATATAATTGAGCCATGAGAAAGAAGGAAATTCAGCTACTTGTAGCAAATATATGATATCATTTATGTGTGGAATCTTAAAAAGCCAAATACATAGAAACAGAGAGTAGACTCATCGTTAACAGGGGTTGGTGTTGAGGGAAATGGAGAGATGTTGGTCAAAAAGAACAAACTTGCAGTAAGAAGTTGAGTAAGTTCTGGGTATCTGATGTATAGCGTGGTGATTATAGTTAACACTACTGTATTACATGCTTGAAAGTCACTGAAGAGTGGATCTTAAATGTTCTCTCTCACACACACACACACACAAAAGGAATGATGGACCTGTTAACTAACCCTACTGTGGTAGTTGTATTAACATTGTACACCTAAAACATACAAAATACTGTATGTCAATTATATCTCAATATAGCAGGAAAAAAAGAGAAACTCTATACTTTTGAATTATGACTTTCTATCTGTCTATCCCTCTCAGCCTCAGAAACCACCAAACTACTTCGATGGCTCAGTAGATTTCCATATTCTGGACATTTCATATAAATGGAATCATGTAATATGTGGCCTTTGTGATAGACTTCTTTCATTTAGTATAATACTTTTAAGGTTCATCCTTGTTTTAGCATGTATTAGTACCTCATTCTTTCTTATGACCAAATAATATTTCGTTGTATGGATATACAGTACTGCATTTTGCTTAACCATTCATCAACTGATGGACATTGGAGTTTTCTTCTTTTGTCTGTTATGAATAATGTTGCCATAAGCATATGTGTAAAAGTTTTTGTGTGAACATATGCTTTCATTTCTCTTGGACATACACTTGGAAATAGTACTGCTGGTTCCTCATATGGGAACTCTATTATTAAACCCTGAAGTATTGCCATACCTAAGTTGTGTGTATCATTTTACATTTCCAATAGTAGCATATGAGAGTTCTGATTTCTCCACATCCTCACAAACACATATTATATGACTTTTTTATTCTACCCGTTTAGTAGGTATGAAATGGTACCTCATTATGCTTTGGTTTGCATTTCCCTGATGACTAATGGTGCCAAGCATCTTTTCATTGGTTATTTGTATATCTTTTGGGGGGAATGTCTATTCAGATCCTTTGACCTTTTTTTAAAGTTGGGCTATTTGTCTTTTTATTAAAATGTTGTGTAAGCTTTTTGTATGTTCTAGATACAGATCTCTTATCATATACAGTTTTTGACTTGCAAATATTTTCTCTGGGTGGTCTTTTCGTGTTCTTGATAGCATCCTTTGAATCACAAAAGATTTAAATTTGATGAAATCTAATTTATCTATTTTTCTCATATTGCTCAGGTTTCTTATGTCATACCTATGACATAAGATATGCCTTTGTATTTTGTTCTTCTTTCCTTGAATTGACTTGGCTGTTCTGGACTCTTGCAATTCTGCATACATTTTAAATCAGCATATTAATTTCTAAAAATAATCAGCTGGGATTCTGATAATAATTTCATTGAATCTAGAGATCAATATGGGGAGTATAACCATCTTAACAATTTTAAGTATTATAATTCATAAATAGGGTATTTTTTCTTTATTTATACCTTTAATTAATTTTAAAAATAGTTTGTACATTTCAGAGTATAAGGTTTACACTTTTTTTGTTAAATGTATTCCTAAGTATTTTATTTTTTTAGATGCTTTTGTAAATGGAATTTTTAAATGTTTTGTATCTGGTTTGTTCATTGAAACTTTACAGAATACTATTAACATTTGTATATAGATCTTATATCCTAAAATCTTGCTGAACTCATTTTTTAGTTTTAATAGAGTTTTAAGAGATTCTTTAGAAATTTCTACATACAAAAGCACTTCAACTGCAAATAAGGAAAGCTTTGCTTCTTTTCTAATCTTGATACCATAATTTCTTTTTTAAGTAAAATTTCTGTAGCTAGAACCACAAGTGCCATTATGAATAGAAGTGGCAATCGTGTATAGACCCTTGTTTTGGTCCTGATCTTTTATTAAAGAATCCAGTCTTTTACTCTTCAGTTAGCTGTTAGCTGTGGGTTTTTGTAGATGTCTCTTCTGAGGTTGGTGAAATCCACTACTATTCCTACTTTGTTGAATTTTTCCAATGAAAGAATGTTGGACATTGTCAAATGCTTTTTTGGGTATCTATTGAGTTGTTTTTATGGTTTTCATTTCATTTAATTTTATTTCTCATTTTATTGATATGATTAATTGTTTTTCAGATATTAAGCCAACTTTATATTCCTGAGATAAATTCCAGTAGATCATGGTGTGTAATTTTACTTACATGCTACTGGATTTGGTTTGCTGGTATTTTATTAAGGATGTTTATATCTATATTCATGAGATATCAGCTGCAGTTTTCAACTCTTGTGAGGTCTTTGCCTGGCGTTCAGATGAAGGTAATACTGGGAAGTGAAGCCATATGAGCATGGGCCTTCCCTTATTGGGTGTTTTGATTACTAATTCAATATGTTAACTTTTTATAGGTCTATTCAGATTGTGTATTTTTGAGTCAATTTAAGTAGTTTGTGTATTTCTAGAAATTTGCCCATTTCACCAGAGTAATTTATTGGCATACAATTATTTAGAGTATTTATTTTAATCTTTATTTCTGTAAGGTCAGTAGTGGTGACCCCTGCTGCATTTATGTTTGTCATTTGAATCTTCTTTTCTTTTTTCTTTGTCAGTCTAGGTAATAGGACATCAATTATGTTGATGTTTTTCAAAGAGCGTTTTGGATTCATTCATTTTGTCTCTATTGTTTGACTATTTTCTATTTAATAAGTTTCTGTTCTAATTTTTGTTATTTATTTCCATTTCCTTGCATTAGGTTTTATCTTTTTTTTTTCCAGTGTCTTAGGTGGAAGATTACATTATTGATTAGAGATCTTTATTCTTTTTTTTTTTTTTTAATATAAGTCTTTACAATTGCTTTCTAAGCACTGCTGCTTTAGCTGTATACCATGTTTGGGTATGTTGTGTCTGCATTTCAATTCACCTCAAACTATTTTTTAATTTCCCTTTGATTACTTATGTGACCAGTTGGTTATTTAGAATTGTATTCTTTAATTTCCACACATTTGTGAGTTCACCACATTTCTTTTTTTATATTACTAAGATCAGAGAATGTACTTTTTTACTATTTCAATCTATTTATATTTGTGGATTTTTTTATGGACTAGTATATGGCCTGTACTGGAGAATGAGCCGCGTGCACTTGAGGAGAGTACATATTACCACTGTTGTTTGGTGAAGTATTCTGTTGATGTCTATTGGATCCAGGTGGTTTATAGTGTTGTTCAAGTCTTCTATTTCCTTGTTGATCTTCTGCCTAGTTGTTCTACCTATTATTGAAAGTGAGGTATTGAAATCTCCAAGTATGATCCAACTATTATTGTTATATCTTCCTGATGAATTGACCCTTTTATCATTATAAAATGCCTCTCATCTACTCTAGCAGTATCTTTGTTTTAAAGTCTATTTTGTCTAATGTTAGTATACTCACTCTAGCTTTTTTGTGCTTGTTGTTTGCATGATACATCATTTTCCATTCTTGCAATCTCTATCTCTTTCTATCTTTGAATCTAAAACATGTCTCTTCTAAAAATATTTAGCGGCACTTGGGTGGCTCAGTTGGTTAAGTGTCCATATTCGGCTCAGGTCATGATCTTGTGGTTTGTGAGTTTGAGCCCCATGTTGGACTCTGTGCTGACAACTCAGAGCCTGGAGCCTGCTTCAGAATCTGTGACTCTTTCTCTCCCTACCCCTCCTCCACTCACACTCTGTCTCTCTCAAAAAAAAAAAAAAAAATTAAAAAGTTTGTTACATAAAAATAAAAATTAAAAAAATAAAATGTATCTCTTTTAAATAGCATATAGTTGTATCTTATTTTGTTTTTCTTTTAACCTAGTCTGATAATCTTTGTCTTTTAATTGGGTTATTTGATGAATTGACATTTAATGTTGATATTGATGGATCTATATCTGCCATTTTGCTTTTTCTTTTCTGTATGCTTCATTGTCTTTTTTGTTATTTCTTCTTTACTGTTTTCTTTTGCATTGAATAAATATTTTTAATATAGTATTTTAAATTCTTTAATGATTTATTTTTCTTCTTTTTAAAATTATTTTCTTAGTGGTTGTTTCAGGTCCT
This sequence comes from Mungos mungo, assembly GCA_004023785.1. NCBI lineage: Eukaryota > Metazoa > Chordata > Mammalia > Carnivora > Herpestidae > Mungos > Mungos mungo. The sequence continues at coordinate 13,765 of PISW01011419.1, forward strand.
ATCATGTACCTTAACTTACCAGCATCAACTTAAGATCTTTATTAACTTACTTCCAGTGACAAATAGAAATAATATTCCTATATAGCTCTATTTTCTGCTCCTCTTTTTTTAAAATTATGTTATGTCTATAAACATTACAAACCATTGCTCTAATTACTACCTTACATGATCTTATCACTTTTAAAGAATAAGAGAAAGGAAAGGAGAGCCAATATATATATATATATAGCATTTCCTATATTAACCTTGTTCAGCATTTCTGGCTCTCTTCCTTTGTTCCTCTGGACTCAGGTCTAGTGTCCAGCCTGGTGTCATTTTCTTGGCCTAGTAGAGGTTTGCTTTCATCCACCTCCTTTGTGCTATTATAGATATCCCCTAATTTTTGGAAGTTTGCATTTTACCACTTCACTTTTATGAAAGACCTACATTAGTACCCATTTTCACTGACTGAAAGAAATCTAAAGAGAATTTTCTCTTTTGTGTAAAAAGGCAAAAAGTGAAAATAGCATTCAGCATTTGTTTTTCAGCAAGCTGCGATAGAGGCACAAACTCCCTGAGTGGCAAGAGTGCACTTCTGAGCTTCTTTCCTGGGAACTGCACTCAGCATCAAGCCCCCGTCGCGTGGAACCCAGTCTCTGAGCATGTGTGCCTTATGTAAGCTTATGAGTCATTTGGAAATAAACGTCTTTTGATTCCTGTGACTCTCATCATATCTCTTAGGTTAAGTTTGTATATGACAAAGATACAGTACAGATGGGATAGAAGAGCTAGGTCAAAACTGAACTTCACAGAAAGGTAACATTCCTAGGTGGATTGCATTTTGTAGAGAAAGAGCATTGCTCTTATCAGGAATATTTTGTGTGGCTAATCATTTATAAAAAGAAAACTAAAAAAATATAAAGCTAAGTGGAATTATTAAACTGTTCAACACATTTTTAGGGCAATATTTCAATTTATCCTACATCACCACAAATTTTGAGCTACAAAAGAAAAATAGACTTGAGGTTAAGAATTAAGAACCTAAAATTATGCAAATGCTAAGTACAATTTCAAGTTAAGTAGATTCAAATGAAGAGAAAATAGATTTTCATAGGAAAGAAAGTATTCTCATGTCGATTTTAGAGTATTTTTCATTAACATTCTCCTATTAACATTCATAGAAGATTTATGCATGCACTGATGGGAGAATTAACCTCTGAATCTGTAATGTCAAGTATTTTCCATAAAAAGCTTACAGATATCTGCTTAAAGAATTTGGCTGTTTACAATTAGAGATGACAGTACTAATTTTACAAAAATGATTTTATTAATTTTACTTGCAGATGTATCAAAGTGCAAAAGCCTAGGACTTAATTTTGTCTCAGTTTATGTCTCCATAGATACCTATCCATTTACGGTATAGACTTCAGATTACCTGGAGCAGCACTGTCTAGTAAAATTTCTGTGATTACAGCAGTGATCTGTACTAACCAGTATGGTAACCACTGGCCACGTGTGGCTATTGAGCATGGGAAATATGGCTAGTCTGACTGAAGAACTAAATTTTTAATTTTAGTTAATTTAAACTTAAATAGACTCATGTGGCTAGAAGCTATTATATTAAGCACCACAGAGCAAAAATAGTTAATGGTAACTCTACCCTATTGATTCATTTATTTTGTCCGCATTTACCTTCCTCCCTCCCAAACACACACAGACTAACATTCACCATCATCTATGATTATAAAAAAATAAATGCTATGTTATTATTTCACTTTAAAAATAACAAGATAGAATTAACAGTTATATTCTTTCTTTGTTGAGTAATATAATTTATTTATTATTTATTTATTAGATAATTTATTGTCACATTAGCTAACATACAGTGTATGTAGTGTGCTCTTGGCTTCGGGTGTAGATTCCCATGATTCATCACTTACATACAACAGCCAATGTATATCCCAACAAGTGCCCCCTTCAATGTCCATCACCCATTTCCCCCGCCCCTCTGCTTTCCCATCCCCCATCGACCTTCAGTTTGTTATCTGTATTTAAGAGTCTCTTATGTTGCCCTCCTCCTCTGTTTGTAACTATTTTTTTTCTTTCCCTTCCCCCATGGTTTTCTGTTAAGTTTCTCAAGTTCCATATATGAGTGAAAACATATGGTGTCTGTCTTTTTCTGACTGACTTCACTCAGTATAATCTGACTGACTTATTTCACTCAGTATAATCACCCATCATCTTACATTGCTACACATTTCTTAGACCTTTCGTGTAAAAACTCACTCAATTAAAACTTTGTTGATGATCCTGGGAAAAAATTCTAGTGCATTTATCTGTATTCTTTAACAACCACTGTTTGCCAGACTGGCTTGGCCTGGTTGTTAAAGAGTACAGATAAATGCACTAGATTGTTTTTTTCTTATTTTCAGCATCATCCTTTAAAACAAACTGAAATTTGAAATGAAAATATGCATTAATTTATAAATAAAGCTTTACTTGGGCGAGGTATGTATATGTATATATATATATATATATATGTATATACTATACTATATGTATAGTGTATGTAAATAAACAGGTGAAAGTTTTGTTCGTATAAAAATTGCCATAATTATTTCTTAACTAATCGTTCTCTGTCACACTGCAGTCAGTCCAGGGGATTCAACAATGAAATGGGTTTTCCTCAAAAGGCACTTCATGTAGAGGGGAGGCAGAGAAGTAGAGATTATTAAGAGAAAATGTGTTAATGTTTGTGATATGAAATACAAAAAAAAAAAAACCATTTGCAAAGGGCAGATGGGGACCAGTTAAGGCTTTCTTGTGGGAAATCTTGAAAAATGAATGGGAATTCACCAGTTGACAAAGCTGAGGGAGTGGTGTTTATGAAGAAAGGAAGAACAAGAGGACATGACAGGAACAGGATAATGCAGCCACGTGAGTGTAGCTGGACCACAGGCTTCTTTTTTTATATATAACTTTTTAGTGTCTATTTTTCTTTTTGAAAGAGAGAGACAGAGTGTGAGTGGGGAAGGGGCAGAAAAAGAGGAAGACAAAGAACCTGAAGCAGGCTCCAGGCTCTGAGCTGTCAGCACAGAGCCCACGGTGGGGCTTGAAAACTCACAAACTGCAAGACTATGCCCTAAACTAAAGGTGAATGCTTAACTGACTGAGCCTCCCAGGTGCCCCTGGACCACAGGCTTCTTAGACTGAGGTGGGAGAAGGTGAGTATAGAGGGGAAAAATGACACTTAATGGGAGATACGGTTTGTAATTGTATCAATATTAGACTTTATCCTAAAGGTAATAAATGAAGGATTCAAAACAGGGGTATCTGTTTTATATTTTGAAATGTAGTCCTAGTCTTGAAGTTTTATGGAAACTAGATTGAAGTTGAGCAAAAATAGGGCAGTGAGATCAATGAAAAGATTGAGAATTCAATGAGAAACCCTGAACAAGGATAAGAGGAAGATGGATGGAGGGGAAATAGGTTCTCTTTATTGATAGGGATGCAGGATGTTGACTGATTGTGAAGGAGGGGGAAAGGAAAGTAGGTCTTAGGCTTGAGGACTTGAGGCTGGGAAGCTTTGACTCTGATGATACAGGATTTAGAACAGATATATGATTAGGGATGTATCCAGGCATGGCAGGGACACATGAGACCTCGGTAGGGCTGGGAACCACAATTTTGAGAGGACACCATATCCCACAAATGTGTAGCTTTTCCAGATTGTGTGGCTGCCTCAATGAGTGATACAGGCTAGGTGTTTTCTCTGTTGAATTCAGCTCAAGATCAAGGGATAAGTAAGTTGTGGGTATTGGTAAGGGGGTACTTAAAGTTATGATAAACTTGTTAGGTTGAGTGAGAAGGTAAGAAAAATAGGCAAGGATTGGTAAATTGGGAGGAATTTTGATCAGAAGATTGGAAAACTTCATGAAGACAGCTAAAAGATGGTGGGCATAAGAGAGTGAAAAAGTTGTGAAGATAGTTAAGTTGTAATCAGGTCATTGAAAATTGATGTTTTGTATTTCAAATGAAGGATCATTTCTTGTGATAACAAGATCTAGGATATGATCTTATTTGTATGTGGCTCAAATGGCCTATCATTTGAAATGAGATGGATGTCATTTGAAATGAGGAGTACACAGTATAATGAGGCTGGGATGATCAGTATATCATCTTGAAGGACATAGAAGGAAAATGGTGTCAATTTGGGGTAAAAAGGAAAACTGGCCAGGTGATAAATATGTCTCCAAGTACAGGGAACTGAACCACAGGTAAAATAATTCATGAGGAGGGATCAAGGGCTATATAAGTGGAGCAGACAGACTTCAAAATAAAAGTTGTTTTCACAAAATGGTGGAAATCTAAATGATTAGAAGGGGCAGTGTGGACCTAGGAGTAGAGCAGACTGTTCTGTGTTTCCCTAGGTGCTGGTCAATCATGTGCAGCCACCACAGGAGGCCCTGAAGAGGCTCAGAATAGCAAAGTTTATAATACAAGTCCTAGGACCTGGGGGCACGGCTCACACGAGGAAGCACCAGTACTGGCCAGGAGGAAGGGGCAACAGTGAGGGGCCTAGTCTTTGTTGGAGGTTCTGTAAGAAAAGCAAGCAGAGCAGGGTAGACAATTTAGGACTGGTTAGTTTGAAGAATCTCAGCTGATTCTGAGCTGTCCCAGGAGTCCTTAGTTGCCTGGTATATGGCTCTGGGATGATTAAGGCGGAATAATATTGCCATCTGGAGTAGATGAGCCAGATAGGGGAGGTGTGGCTCTTGGTTGTATGTAAAGCATGACTCAGGCTACGTTCTGGGCTGTCTCTAAGAATTGGCCTGCTCAGGGGGAAGCAGTTTCTTCCCAGCTCAGACAATAAGGCAGTGTCTCAGGGGAGGCAATGTTTCCAATATGGTGAAGAAAGGAAGGAAGCAGGTTCTCCTCTGCGAAGGTTAACGTGACAGGATGTGCTTGCCATAAACCGGGAGGTTCCAGAGAGGGGGGAGTATAAACTCTGTGAAAGATGGATAGCATAGTAGGATGCTCAAGAGAATGGATGAAATATTTATATATTTATGTTTATGCAGTGAACAAGAATAATTATAAGTAGAGTGTGGGAAATTAGCTGGCTTATATTTTCCAAAAGCAATTATTTTATCAAGCCCTTTTGATGTTGCTATACTGATAACTTCAACCTCCCATTACCGTTACAATACCTTATTGGATTTTTTTTTTCATTCTACTTATCACTGTCTAAAATTATCGTGATTAATTGTCTCCTGGTTATATTCCTTCCCTGGTAGAGGATAGTTTCCCTGGAGAGTAGAACCCTGTGTTACACATTGTTATCAGATCTCTAGTTTTCAGAACAGTGCGTGTACACAGGAAGTGCCCAATAAATACTTATTAAACAAAATAGTTGACTCATTTACCTTGTTGTGTTATTGTAAGTGGGAGGAAAAATGGATAAATAGGTTATACCTAACCTACTGGACATTGTACATAACATATACATCATAATCATGCCACAGCTATAGTGGGGTGTCAATATAGAAGTACCTGTAACACAGTTATTTTTATTTCGTCAAACACTTGTATAGTGCTTCTATAAATCAGAAATTATTCATGTTACTATTATTAACTGATTAATCATTAATAATTAATTGTTATACTTCCTTAACTGTTCCCTAAGACACTTGCTTTGGTTTTTATAAAAAATTTGACTTTAATCATTGAAATATGCTGAGTATAAGAATGTCATCTACCCCTGTGTCTGTACAGAAAATAAACATTATAAGTTAAGTGAATATTCTTAGTGACTCTCTGCTGGAGTAGGCACTGTTCATGAAAACACATTTTTTTTGTCTGATGCCATAAAATAACCATTTATGGCCCTATTAATAAATCTTATATTAAAAGTTTTTTGTCTATTGATTCAGCATCTAGCAAACTGTCTTCATTGTGTTGTTTAAAGATATCGTGTTATGGATTTCTATTATTTCTCCTACCCAGCTGGTTCATAGTTATTAACAGATGCTACCATTCATCACACTAAGATGCAGTGTTAAATTGCAGCAAATCCCTTTACACTGATCAGTCTGTATTTTAGGCTTTAATTCAGGATGACTTTTGCCATTGGTTTTAAACACCTATTTCAAATAATTCTGATGGAGTTTTCTAAATTGTACTTGGAGCCGTTGTCGACAGAAAGGGAAGATGGCATGTATAGTGTAGGGGCTTTCAAAGTACTTTTTATTCTTAGCCTTTGACAGAATTTCAATATATAAAATGTATGTACCATGTGGTATGTCTTCTTTTCCTTTCCTATAGTATGTATGTGTAGCTACCTTAGTTGCGATTTATGTAAATCTGAATAAGCAGTCTTACTCTTTAGCTGGGTCATAATCTACATCATCCATAGTGGTGGTTTCTCATGGCCCCAAATCCATGATTATCTTTAGGTGGATGCTTCTTGAGTTTCAGTAGTCCACAGTGAATGTGATACTCATGATCACGATGACTATGACAGAGTTTCCTCCTACTAGTTCTCAACACCACCTATCTTGACTTTTCTTATGTGAGCAGGGCTTCACTGCATGGGCCATTTTCTGGGATGAGTTGTCTTTCCCTAAACAAATGATCAAAATTTAAGTACATTCTTATGGTTAAACATTTCATTCTTCTGGTATCTGCTGAAACTCTCTACCTCTATCCGGTTTCTTGGCCACTCCTCCTCTGGAGGGGAGAGAGGTCTGGTGATAGCTTGTGTAAGATAGGAAAGGTGGGAAGAATAATACTGACAAGTATCCATTTCACTTCTCTGGCTAAGGTTTTATTTGTCTCAGAAGGGTGAAGTGAATCAAACCTTTCTCTATGACCTTAATTTTTCCAAACCCACTTTATGGTCTCTATGAGAATTTTATATTTCATGAACAACATTTGGACCTTAATTTTTGATCTGGAAACCCAAGTCGTTATACCTAAGTGAGCATTTGCATTACTTGTATTGCTTCACCTCCTCTAGAAAGAGGCAAGAAATTAAGTTGTGCTTTTTTTTTTTTTTTAGTAGACTGCGAAAAGCAATTTAACTTCACTCTGATTTACTGATAAAAGCAGAAATCTTCTGGGGCTCCTGGGTAGCTCAATGAAGCATCCGACTCTTGATTTCAGCTTAGGTCATGATCTTATGGTTCATTAGTTTGAGCCCCATGTTGGGCTCTGTGCTGACAGTGCAGAGCCTGCTTGGGCTTCTCTTTCTCCCTCTCTCCCTCCCCCACTTGCATGCACACATGCTTTCCCTCTCTCTCAAAACAAATAACCTTATTTTTTAAAAAAAGCCGAAATTTTTTTTTACTCTGCCTTGGGACAGTAGAGCAGCTTCAAGCCTCCCCAACTCAGCCTACCCACTCCTGCCCACATGGTAAATAGTCTTTCCTCTAGGTGGCCTCTGATGCACAGGTGGCTGGAGGGAGATCACTAGTATCTAGCCCCAAAACTTGCTAAAATCATCTATTAGTTCCTGGATTTTTTTGTCAATTCTTTCAGAATTTTACATAGGTGATCATGTCATTTGCAAACAATGACAGTTATATATCTTCCTTCTCAATATGTATACTTTTGTTTGCATTTTTTTGCCTTATTGCATTAGTAAGGACTTCTAGTAGAATGTTGAAAAGGAGTGGCAGGAGGGAACATCCTTGCCTTGTACCTGATCTTTCCGGGAAACTTCCAAGTTTCTCACCATTAAGTGTGATGTCAGCTGTAGGTTTTTGTTGACTGTCCTATCAAGTAGAGAACATTTCCCTCTATTCCTAGTTTACAGAGAATTTTTATCATTAACAGGTATTGATTTTGTCAATGCTTTTTCTGCATCTATTGGTATCATTTGATTTCTCTTTTTTATTCTGCTTATGTGATAGATTATATTAATTGATATCTGAATGTTGAACCCACCTTGCAACCTGCTATAACTCTCACTTTGTTTTGGTGTATAATTTTTTAATACCTTTTTAGAACGAATTTGCTAATGTTTTGTTGAGAATTTTTTTCTTCATGTTCATAAGAGATACTAGTCTATAGTTTTCTTTTACTGTTTTTGGTCTTGTCTAATGTGGACCTCATAGAATGAGTTAGAGAATAGAATGCTTCTATTCTCTGAAAGTAAGTGTAGGGAACTGATATAGTCTCTTCCTTAAATGTTTAGTAGAATTTACCAGTGAACCTATCATGGCATCATTTTTTCCTGTGTGAGTTTTCACACCATCTTTCAAGAAATTGGTCTATCTCATCCATGTTTTTGAATCTGTAGGCATAGAGTTGTTCATAGTATTCCTTATTATCCTTTTAGTATCCATGAGGTTTGTGGCAATGTCCTCTTTTATTTCTAATATTAGTAACTAGTGTCCTCTCTCTCTCTCTCTCTCTCCCTTTTTCTTTTTTCATAACCTTGACTAGAGTCTCATTGATTTTATTGATCTTTCTAAAGAACCATCTTTTGGTTTTGATGATTTTCTATATTGTTTTTCTGTTTTCGGTTTTATTGCTTTCTGCTATAATTTTCAATATTTCTTTTCTTCTGGTTACTTTGAATTTTTTATCTCTTTAGTTTCTAAGGTAGAAGCATGTATTATTGATTTTAGATCTTTCATCTTTTCTAATATTCAATGTTATAAAATTCCCTCTAAGAACTGCTTTAACTGCATCTCACAAAGGTTGGTAAGTTATGTTTTCATTTGCAAATTATTTTTAAAGTTTTCTTGAGATATCTTCTTTGATTCGTGTTAAGAAGTGTGTTGTTTCATCACTATGATTTGTTTCCAGTTATCTTTCTGTTATTGTTTTCTCACTTAATACAATTCTTGTCAGAGAGCAGACATTGTATGATTTCTATATATACTTTTTTTAAACCATTTTTCAGTAGTGGCCCTAGAGTTTGCAATATACATTACAACTAATTCAATTTCAATTTTTTAAATGTTTATTTATTTTTGAGACAGAGAGAGACAGAGTGCGAACAAAGGCAGAGAAAGAGGGAGATACAGAATCTGAAACAGGCTCCAGGCTGTCAGCCCAGAACCCAATGCAGGGCTTGAACCCATGAACCGCGACATTATGACGCTTAACCGACTGAGCTACCCAGGTGCCCCTCAAGTCCACTTTTAAATAACACTGTATCACTTCATAAGTAGTGTACCTTAAAGTAACAAAATATCCTAATTCCTTTCCCCCATCCTTTGTATCATTGCTGTCACTTATTTCACTTTATGGACCCATGGATAGCATATGTTTAATTCTAACATTCCTGTCCTGTCTGAATCTGATGCTGCCATGTATCCTAAAATTGTAATTTTGGATTTTTGGTATGCATTATAGTTTTTATTTTTTCTAGATAGCTGGATTCAGTGTGCTTGGTAGAAGAAATGGCTGTAATAGGCCTTTAGTGATGTGTTGTGAGGTGTAGGGGGAGGGGCATGTACTGTAGTCCTTATGATTAGGTCTCTGTCTTTCAGTGATCCTGTGCTCCTGGACTGTGAACTTCCCAAGTGCTTTTCAGGTTTTTCCCCCCTGCTTGGGTGAGACAGGGGGACAGATTGGCTTAAGTATGTACAGTTGGGTATTTCCCTTCTCTGTCAGTTAGGCTCTGATAAAACTCCAGCAGGTTACACTCTGGTTAATTAGTTTCCCCTGACGGCAGGCCTATTTAAGAACCGAGTGCTCTGGCTTATTTCAAAATGGTTCCTTTTCCTCTTCCTCCGCCAGAAGTAGGAGGGGATTTTTCTACAGTATCTATTGTGGGAATCTTGGGCAAACTCCTGGACATAATTCTCGCAATATTGTTGGGTTCTCTCCTTTGGCTGAGTCCCCCTAGAGTTAGTTTTTAACTCTCAGAGTCAACACTGAGACTCTAGCAATTCATCAGTTACAGTTCAGGTTTTCCTACCCTAGCACTGGCTCCCCCCCAGCTTTCTGCTGTGAATGTCTGCTCAGGTAAGCTGTGAGTCCCAGTGTTCACCTCTCTGTCTCTGTTCTTGGGGGTAACATTTGCTCTGTGTCTTTCCCTCTCTTATGAACTCAAACAGAGTTGTCAATATATATTTCAAGTATGTGGATTTATCCATAATGATTTCCTAAAACAAAACTTATTTACTTCCCCCACAAAACATTATGTAATTCCTTATTGTTTTTGTTATTTTTCCCTAGTCGAAAAACATAAAAGATAAGCTATGTGACTATTTCTCACTTCTTTAAGATATATAGTAGATTGGATGCTAATACTATGCTAAAATCCTTTAAATGGGTCAGAATATCTGTATCATGTTATCTGTAATACAGCCAAGGCTGGAGAATAATTTGAAGATTTATACTAGGTTTTTATGAATTAAGAATTGGATATTGTGCAAAACGCCAAGTAACAGACAGCAATTTGTAGATAGTATAGTCCTTATTAAACTCAATATAAAGATCAATATCCTTTTGTGGTTCAACAAAGTATTCCGTATCTGCCTAAAAAATAGCTTAACTTTTACTGTCTAGATAAAAATGGTCAGTGTTGTTAATCAGCTCATGAGTTATGAAAACTCGGTAAGCCAGAAACTTTGGGAGAAAAACATTAACTATTTCAGAGCAATGAGCTGTATTTTAGTCGCCAGCTGCATTAGGACAAAAGCCATACCAATAATTTTCTTTTAAACTTTTTTCTAATGACAGGAAGAGTCAAACAGGAGAAATTTGGCCCAATATTAATCTGTTGCTGGAGGATTATGCCTTTATTTAAACCTAAAAAGAACACATGTAATGAAAATAATAAACTAGGTGGTTAATTGTGAGTTTCAAACTCAATTTTCCTTTTAAAAATAGTTATTTTCATAAAAAGCAAAGTACATGACTTACACTTTATTTAGCAGAATGTTGTTTGGACTATCCTGTTTCATGTAAATTGATACTATTACATTATACATTGGATTGCAGCTCCTCCCAGTTGTAAAATAAAATAATATTATTTGGTCTCATCCTGAAGTTATTGGAAGAGCATTAGTAGACTTTAAATCAACATATCAAATAGCTACAATTACTGTTATTAATATGTCTTTCAAACTGATAAATATAAGGGAAGACAGCACGGTTTATGCTATAAAGTACTTAAAATCCAACATTAGTAGAAAGATGTTTTATATCAGGCACACTTATTTTTCTTAATTTCTTTCAGCTTAAGAATAAAGTAGTAAAAGATAGTTGATTTGATTAAAGGCTTACAACCAACTCCAGAGATTGATTATTTATCTACATATCTATATCCCCATTTCTTTATCTGTAAAATCCAAGTGGATATAATGTTTGACTGTTTGCTACATCATCCTAGAATTGAGCAGATAGTCAAAAAATTGAGAGAGATTAAGGAAGCCAGAAAGTCATTTAAAATCTTTCTATATATTTCATACTTTCCCTAACACACACCAAAGCTGGAATATGGTTAGAATTTTACCTAAAATCTATTGAATGCACAGTGTTTGCTGCAAAACTAAGATGGTTGATTATGTTTTAATTTACTCAGTATTGTGTTATTTAGTGTATTTCTCTATAATTTAAAAAAACAGAAGTACTAAGATGAGAGTTTTAAAATATTGGTCTGGAGGAAAAACAAATTAAAGTGTCTAAAGGGAGATTTTTGAGGATCAGGCATAACTGAATAGGAAACCATTCAGAAACTATAGTGATGGCCATGAAAGGTTTTTTTTTTTCCTCAATAGAAGACATAAAATAGATTTTATAGCATTTTAAAATACAAAAACAAAATACTAAAACTCAAGCAATCAAATGTTGGAAAGTACAATACTTAGGCACTCGCAATTAAGTGCCTGTGAAGGTTTTATTTTCCCCATCTGTCAGGGGGTTGGTGCTGCCTCAGTAAACACTTTCAGATGCCTGCATTTCCCAGCTGTCAAAAACAGCTCTCAAAAATGATCTCATGTGAGGTTTTACAACTAGTGTAACCATTTAGTGTTGATTAGCTTAAAAATTCTCTTAAAGCTTAAACAGACTTTAAAATATTTAATCCTGTTGTAGCCTCTACCTTAGTCACTAGTTGGCATTATAGCATGTTTCTCTTAGGGAAATGATTTTCAATCAGTTTTTGTTCTTAAACACCATCGCATTTGTTTCTCCTTTCTATGCTGCAAGGTGTAGGTACTAGGAATATCCTGTTTTCTAATGAGGAACCTGAGATTTAGAAAGGTGAGATAAATCCTCCTAGGTCACATAGATAGCAAATGGGGGAGGGGCAACTGAGCTGGTTATGTTAAAGATCGCCCTCAGACCAATCCTGACAATTTGTAAAACCTTGAGGCCACATTACATTTCTCCAGAGTTGATAAAACATTAGAAATCACTAGGGTTTTTTTGTTGTACATTGTTGTTGCTGCTGCTGCTGGTTTGTTGGTTTGTTTTATTATTACAAAATTGACCAGTTTTGGGAAGTTTGCAAATTCACATGTGCCAACCCAAGAGAATATTTCTATGTAAGTGTGATGTGGTGTCTATCTGGAGGTATATTTCTCTGTATATTTGGACATAAGATAGGACAAAAGTGAAAATTAGATAAAGACTGAGCTTGCATTACATTTCATCATAATTCATTGTGTCTTATAAATTTACTGTGGCTTCATTTATTGTTGGAAAAAATAATACATTCTTTGTTTCCCTATTACTGAAAAAATATGGCCCTATGGCAAGAAAAAAAATGATTGGTCTTCTATGTAAGGTGTGAGGACCCAGTTTCCTATGAACTTGGAACATTTTTTCACAGATACATATTGGTTAATGCCGAGATTATTATGACTCAAATCATGTGCAAGCAAGACAGAAATAATCTTTAACAAACTTATGTTTTACAAGTAAAGAACTAGCTTCTATTCTGCAGTTCAGTATTAATTTTAGCTTTGTTGAAATTGCTGAATATTTGACTTTTTTATTTATAAGAAATGGCAAGTTCATGTGATTCAATCTAATGTACATGTGAATAGAACACTGAACTGTTGGCTTAACTGAGTGTTAAAAACATTGAAGAAAGGAAGTGAAAAAGAAAGCCAAAGATCCAGTGAGTAGTTTGGAAGCAACAGTGGTTTATATCAAAAACAAATTATTTTTGTTGTTGTTTGTTCTTAAAATCTACCTTATTTTGAAAGGAGTTTCGGTTCATAGCAAAATTGACTGAAAATACAGAATGTTCCTGTAGACCTCTTGTCTCCACACACAACCTCCCCTGCTGTCAGTATCCCTCACCAGAGTCATACACTTGTTACAATTCATGAAACTACATCATTTTCACCCCAAAATCCATGTTGTACATTAGGGGTAAATCTTGATGTTGTACATGCTATAGGTTTGGACAAATGTATAATGACCTGTGTTCACCATTATAGTATCCTACAGAATACTTAGATTACCTTAAAAACCCCCTGTGTTCTACCTGCTCCTTCCTTCTGCCCCATGACTCCTGACAAACTATTCTTCTGTCTTCATAGTTTTGCCTTTTTCAGAAAGTCTTGTAGTTGGAATCAGACTGTCTTCTTTCCTTTAATAGTATGCATATAAGGTTCCTCCATGATTTCTAGTGATTTGGTAGCTCCTTTGTATTTTTGCATTGAATAATCAACTGTCTGGATGTACCACAGTTCATCCTTTTACCTACTGAAGAACATCATGGTTGCCTCCAAGTTTTGGCAATCATGAATACGGTTGCTGTAATAATTGGTATAAAGGTTTTGGTGTGGACTGTTTTCAAGTCATTTGGGTAAATACCAAGGATATGATTGCTGGATCGGATGGCAAGAGCGTGTTTAGTTTGGAAGAAGCTGCAAACCCTTCTAAAGCAGATACAGCGTTTTGCATTCCCACCAACAACGAATGAGAGTTTATTTTGCTCCTTATCCTTGCCAGCAATTGGTGGTGTCAGACTTTTCACCATTCTAGTAGGTGTGTGGTGCTTTCTCATTTTTGTTTCAATTTGCAATTCCCTAATGGCATATGAGATTGAACACCTTTTCATAAGCTTATTTGCTGTCTGTATATCTTTTTTGGTGAGGTGCCTGTTCAGATCTTTTGCTCATTTTTTAAATGGGTTGTTGGGCTTCTTATTGTTGAGTTTTAAGAGTTCTTTGCATATTTTGATAGACTTCATCAGATGTGTCTTTTGTAAATATTTTATTCCAGTCTGTGGTTTGTCTTCTCATTTTCATGACCGTGCCTTTCTCAAAATAGACATTTTTTTTTATTTTAATGAAGTCCTATTTATCAATTATTTTTTCACAGATCATGTCTTTACTATATCTAAGAAGTCATGACTATGACCAAGACCATCTAGGTTTTCTCCTATATTGTCTTCTAGGACTTTTTTTTTTCAATTGAAGTATAATCACACAATCTTAGGTTAGTTTCAAGTGTAAAACAATTTTATACATTAATCACTGCTCAATATGACATGTATAGTCACCATCTGTCAACCATACAATATTATTACAATAGTATTGACTATATTCTCCACACTGTACTTTTAATTTCCATGACTTATTTATTTTATAACTGGAACTTTGTACATCTTAAGCCCCTTTCTCTATTTCACCCATCCTCACCTGCCTACCGGGAATCACCAGTTTGTTTTCTGTGTATAAGAGACTGATTGTTTTGTTTGTTTTGTATTTTGTCTTTCTCTGTCTAAATTATTTCACTTAGCATAATACCCTCTAGGTCCATCTAAGTTGCTTTGGCTACTCAAGGTCTTTTTTGGTTTTACATAAATTTTAGTATTATTTCCTCTAGTTCTGTATAAAATTCTATTGTTATTTTAATAGAGATTGCATTGATCTATGGATTACTTTGGGTAGTATGGATACTTTAACAATAGTCTTCCAATTCATAAATATAGTATACATTTCCTTGTGATTGTGTCCTTTTCAATTTTTTTAAATCAATGTCTTATAGTTTTCAAAGTATAGATTTATCACCTCCTTGGTAAAATGTATTTCTAGGTATTTTAATTTTTTTGGTGCAGTTGTAAATGGGAGTGTTTTCTTTATTTATGCTATTTGATTATTAGTGAATACAAGTGCATTTGATAACTGTATATTAATTTTTGTCCTGCAACTTTACTAAATTGATTTACCAGTTCTAATACTTTTTTGGTGGAGTCTTTAGGGTTTTCTATATATAGTATTAGGGCAGCTAAAAATATTGACAGTTTTACTTCTTTTTTTTAAAATTTTTTATGTCTTTATTTTATTTTGAGAGAGTGAGCAAGTGGGGGAGGGGCAGAGAGAGAGGGAGACAGAATTTGAAGCAGGCTTCAGGCTCTGAGTTGTCCGCACAGAGCCCAGCACAGTGCTGGAACCCACAGACTGTGAGATCATGACCTGAGCAGAGGTCAGAAGCTTAACCGACTGAGCCACCCAGGCACCCCAAGTTTTACTTCTTTACCAATTTGTATTCCTGTCTGATTTCTGCAACTAGGACTTCAGTACTATGTGGAATAAAAGTAGTGAGAGTGGACATCCTTGTTTTGTTCCTGATCGCCAAGGAAAAGCTTTCAGGTTTTGATCATTAAGAATGATGTTAGCTGTGAATTTTTATATATGACCTTTATTATGTGGAAGTATGTTCCCTGTAAACCCAGTTAGTTGAGAATCTTTATCATGAATTTATATTGTATTTTCTCATGCTTTTTCTCCATCTATTGAGATGATCATGTGATGTTTGTCTTTTATTTTGTTAATGTGATGTATCACATTAATTTGGAAATGTTGAACCAACCTTTAATAAACAAATAAATCCCACCTGATCATAGTGAATCACTCTTCTAATGTATTGTTAAATTCGGTTTGGTAATAATTTTATTGAGGATTTTTTTAAAAATCTATGCTCAGAAGAAATACTGGCCTGTAGTTTTCTTTTTTTTGTAGTATCTTTGTCTTGTTTTGGTATTAGGGCAAATTAATGCTGGTCTTGTGGAATGAATTTGGAAGTTCTCCTTCTTCTATCTTTTGGGATAGTTTGAGAAAAATATGTATTAAGTCTTCTATAAATTTTTGGTAGAATTTACCTGTGAGTTGTTTATGGCCTAACAAGTGTTCTGTCCTGGAGAATGTTCCATGTACCTTTGAATGTATATTCTGCTTTTGGATGAAATGTTCTGTGTGTATCTTTAAGGTCCCTCTGGTCTAATGTATCACTCAAAGCCACTGTTTCTTTTATTTCTGTGTGGATGATTTATCCATTGTTGTAAATGGGGTATTAAAGTCCCTACTGTTACTGTATTACTGTCATTTTCTCCTTCTAGGTCTCCTAATATTTGCTTCCTCTGTTGGGTGCATCGATACTTATAAATGTTACATCCTTTTGTTGGATTTATCCCTTTATTGTCATATATTGCCCTTTTTCGTCCATTGCTATTGCTACTGTTTTTGTTTTAAAGTCCATTTTGTGTGATATAAGTTACCTAAGCTTTTTTTTTTTTCTCTTTTGATTTGCCTGGTATATGTTTTCCTATCCCTTTACATTCAATCTGTATGTGTCTTTAGGTCTAAAGCGAGTGTCTTGAAGGTAGCATATAGATGAGTCTTGTTATTTTTGTCTTCCATTCAGTCACCCTATGTTTGTTACTAAGCATTTAGGACATTTACATTGAAAAGGATTAGTGATAGGTATATAATTACTGCCATTTACTTAGGTGTTTCCTGGTTGTATTTGTAGTTCTCTGTTCCTGTCTTCTGTTGCTTTCTTCCCTTGTGTTATGATGGCTTTCTTTAGTTATGCTTGGATTCCTTTCTCCTGATTTTTTTGGGGTACCTATTATAGGTTTTTGACTTGTGATTACCATCAGGTTCACATATAACATCTTTATGTGTTAATCTCTATGAAGTTGATGGTTGCTTCAGTTTGAACACATTCTAAAAAATTTTTTTTTACTTCCTCCTTCAGGTTTTATGTATGTGGTGTCCTATTACACATCATTTTATTTTGTGTATGCCTTAACTATTTTTTGTAGATATTACTGATTTTACTAGTTAGGTGTATTAATCTTCATCTCGGCCTGATAATAGATTAGTCTTCTACCTTTACTATATGTTTGTTTTTAGCTGTGACATTTTTCCCCTTTTACACTTCTAATTAAAACCTTTCTTTCCACTCAAATCCCTTGAATATTTCTTGTAATACTGGTTTTGTGGTTATTAATTCCTTTAACTTATGTTTGTCTTGGAAGCTGTTTATCTTTCCTTCTTTTCTGAACGATAACCTTTCTTGGTAGAGTCGTCTTGGTTGCAGATTCTTCCCTTTCAGCACTTTGAACATACTATGACACTCCCTTCTAGCCTAAAAAGTTTCTGTTGAAAAATCAGCTGATAGCCTTACAGGGTGTTTCTTAAATAAAACTGTCTTCTCTTGCTGCTTTTAAAATTCTTTTTATCATTACTTTTGCTATTTTAATGATTATGTATCTTGGCGTGGACCTCCTTAGATTAACCTTATCAAGATCTATCTGTACTTATTGGACCTGAATGTCTATTTTCTTTGTATTAAGGAAGTTTTCAATTATTATTTCTTCAAGCATGTGTTTCTCTCTTCTTTTCAGATTTCTATAATGTAAATGTTATGCCTGATGATGTTGCCGAGTTCCCTTAACCTATTTTCATTTGTTATTCTTTCTTTTTGCTGTTTAGCTTGGTTGCTTCCCATTACCTTGTCTCCCAGATCACTATTAGATTCTTCTTCTTCATTCTCTAATCTGCCAATGATCTAGAAGTTTTATAGTTTGTGTTTGATTTTTAGGTCCATGTACCACTTTGAGTTCAGTGTTGGTACACACATACGTACAAATATACACATATATATGTATATTTTGCATATGGATGTCTAGTTGTTCCAACACCACTGTTGAAAAGGCTCTCTTTTCTGTGGTATATTGCCTTTACTCCTTTGTCAGAAATCAATTGACCATAAGTGGGTCTGTTTCTAGACTTGACAAATTCAGTTGGTTTATTTATTCTTTCACCAATACCATGCTGTCTTGACTACTGTAGCTTTAGAGTAAATAATGAATTCAGGGCATGTTAGTCCTCTGACTTTGTTCTTCAATATTGAGTTGTCTCTTCTGGGTCATTTGCTTTTCAATATAAATTTTAAAATCAGTTTGTTGATTTTTCACAAAATAACTTGGGATTTTGAGTGGGACTACACTGAATCTCTAGATCAAGTTGGGAAGAACTGACTTTATGACAATATTGAATCTTATCAGTGATGATGTAATACCTCTTTCATTCAGCCTTTCATTTTATCAGTTTTGTTCTTTTCCTCATATATATCTTATTCACACTGTTATTGTGCAGTTAAGTATTTCATTTATTTTAGTGCTAATGTAAATAGTATTGTGCTTTTAATTTTGAATTCCACCTCTTCATTGCCAGTATATAGAAAACAAATGACTTTTACGTATTAACCTTGTAACCTGCAGCCTTGCTGTAATCACTAATTAGTTCCAGGAGTGTTTTGGTTGATTCTTTATGAATTTCTACATAAGCAGTCATGTCATCTACCAACAGAGACCATTTTCTTTCTACTTTCTGGATATGTTTACATTTTTTTTCTTACCTCATTATGATACCTCCACCATGATACTGAAAAGGAGAGGTGAGAGGTGATATTATAGTCTTATTCATGATCTTATAAGAAAAATTTCTAGTTTCTTGCTCTTTGAGTATTATGATTTTTGCGGTCGATTTTTTGTAGATGTTCTTTATCAAGTTGAGAAAGATTCCGTCTATTCCTAGTGTGCTGGAAATTTTCTCGAGTGAATTTTGAATTTTGTCAAATGCTTTTATGACATCTATTGATATGATTGTGTGTTTTTTTCTGTTCTTGTTATTGATCTGTTCATGTGATGAATTACCTTAACTGATTTGTAAATGTTGAATCCACCTTACATATCTGTGATAAATCCAATTTGGTCATAGTATATAGTTCTTTTTATACATTGTTTGATTTATCTTGCTAATATTTTGTTGAGTATTTTTGCATATGGTTGAGAGGTATTGATTGTAGTTTAGACTTTTTTTTAAGTATTTAAATTCCAGTTGGTTAACATAAAATATTAGTTTCAGATGAAGAATACAGTGAATCAACACTTGCCTATAACACCCAGTGCCCAAGTGGGCTCCTTAATCTCCATCACCTATTTAACCCAACCCCCAGCCACTTCCCTCCTGGTAACTGGGTATCAGAGAGCCCTCTTGCACTGTTGTTGAAAATGCAAATACAAATTGGTTCAGCCATTCTGGAAAACAGTATGGAGGTTCCCTTAAAAAGTTAAAAATAGAACTACCCTACAATCCAGCAATCAGAGTACCCAAAGAATATAAAAGTACTAATTCAAAGGGATACATGCACCCCAGTGTTTATAGCAGCATTATCTATAATAGCCAAATTATGGAAATAGCCCAAGGGGCCTATAACTGATGAATAGATAAAAATGTGGTATGTGTATATAGTGGAGTACTATTCGGCCATACAAAAGAAGGAAATCTTGCTATTTGCAATGACGTGGATGGAGCTAGAGAGTATTTTGCTAAGTGTAGTTTTCACTAAAAAAAAAATTGTGCTCAATTTTTAGTTGTTATTTAGGCTCCGTGCCCAATATGGGAAGAACTCATTGTCCCAAGATTGAGTTGTATGCTCTACCAACTGAGCCAGCCAGGCACTCCAATTTTGTCATTTTTTAAATTTAGCCTTGATATTAGCATCATGTTGACCTCATAAAGTAAGGAAGCATTTGGAAGTATTTCCTCCCTTCTGTCTTCTGGAAGTGATTATAGAAAATTGTTATAATTTCTTTCTTAAATGTTAGAATTTCTAGACATCATGCTTTCTGTTTTGGAAAGTTATTCTATCTTTAAAACAGATACAGGTCTATTCAGATTGTCTACTACTTCTTGTGTGAGTTTTTATAGATCGTGTCTTTGTAGGAATTAGTCCATTTCATATTGGTTATTGAAATTGTTGCCATTGAATTGTTTTGTTTTTGTAGTATTCCTTGAGTATCCATTTGATGTCCATGGGGCCTCTAGTGATTTCCCTTGTTTCATTCATGATATTAGTAATTTATATCTTTTTACCTTTTTTTTATTAGCTTGATTATGACTAGATGTTTACATATTATATTAATCTTTTCCAAGAACTAACTTTTGGTTTCATTACTTTTTCTCTATTGTTTTCATGTTTTGAATGTAATTGATTTTTTTGCTATAATTTTTATTATTATTTGATATAATTTGAGTTTTCAAGTGGAAGCTTAGATTATTGAATTTAGATTTTTGTTCTTTTCTAATATATGTAGTCAATGTAATCTATAATCTAAACACTTTTGGCTACACTGCACAAATTTGGCCAAATTTTATTTTTATTTTCATTTAGTTCAAAGTATTTTTTAATTTCTTTTGAAATTTCTTCTTTTACCCATGTGTTATTTAGAAATATGTTGTTTAATCTCCACATATTTTGGTATTTTTCAGCTATCTTTCTCTTGTTGACTTCTAGTTTTATTCCGTTGTAACTGAGAACATATACTATATGATTTTATTCTCTTAAATTTATGGTACTTTTTAATGACCTAGAATGTGATTTATCACATTTGTTTTTTATTCTTTCACAGAAATCCTCTGTCTCTGCTGATGTTGTGTATCTCTTCCTGCATGTTGTCTATTTTTCACATTAGAATACTTAGTATATTATTCATAGTTGTAAATTTCTGGTGCAGTTATTTCAACATTCCTGGCACATTTGGGTCTGGTTTTAATACTTGTTTTGTTTCTACAACCTGTTTTATTGCCCGTTAGTATGCCTTTGTAATTTTTAATTGAAATGTAGACATGTTGTTCTAGGCTAAAGGAACTACAGTAAATAAGTATTAATAATATAGTAATAAGGTGTGTGAGAAGTGTTCTATAGTCCTATGATTATGTCTCAGCCATTTAGTAAACCTGTGTCTCTTGACTGTGAACTCCATTGGTGCCTATCAGTTTTTTCCCTTTTTTCACCCCATTATGTGGTATTGGATAGTTAGGAGGAGCCGATATTTGGATATTTACCTTCAGAGTTTGTTCTTGCAAGTATTTGTCTTACCCCAATTAAGTTTGGTCCTGATAAAACTCCAGTAGTTTGGGCTTTGCTAAAATAGTTTCTCTAGAGAGTAGGCCTTGTTAAGAAGGTCGGAGTACTCTGGCTTATTTCAAAACATTACCTTACCCTTTCCTCTGGACCCCAAGGTTTTATTTTATTTTGTTTTCCTCTGATCTTCACTGTAATAACCTGGTAGAGTTTATAGAAGAATAAATGCAAATTGAAGAACCCCCTTCCGACAACTGTCATGACTAGATTCCTCTCAAGTTTTTATCTCTGATTTGTCTTCACTGAACCTCTAGAATTTCATCTATTACAGCTCAGGTTTTCTACCCCAATATAATTTCCTGTGGATGTGAATTTCTGCTCTAGTAAGTCATAATTCTTTTTATACACCCATTTGTCTATCTGATTTGGTGGAGGCGGGCAGTTGTTTGCCCTGTGACCTTACTTCCTTGACAGATACAAGTTGTTGCTTTTGTCTCTTTGTCCACTTTTTACTTGTTAGCTCCTTGCATGCTGGGCCAAAAACCACTAAAAACATTTTTTATTTGACCATATAATAGTTGTTTGAAATTTTTGAGCTATTTAAATATTTATAAATCATCAAAACTGCTTTATGAACAGGAAGCTTAGAAACAATATCTAATTTAAACACTGAAGATTTAATTGTATTATGAGCCCATAGTTTCTTGTTCACAATTCTAAAATCCAATGTCTCTCAAAAACAAAAATTTTTTACATAAATTTGTGGCAAACTTGGTTTTAGCAAAACTTGTTCTGAATTGACACAGAGCTATTCATGATCTATATTTACTTCAGTATATTCATGTTTTCTAGACCAATGTTAATGTATTTTTATAGTATTCTTCTGGGATATTTCAGACTATATTATTTATGCTCCATATACTATTTGTACATTTAAAAACTTATAAGTTTCAAATGTATCTAGAACCAAGGGTTTCTAACAAAAGATTATGATCAGCATTTTTGTATCCTTTGAATAAGTATTAATAGTATTATTTCTGGATTGTAGGGTAGTTCTATTTTTAGTTTTTTGAGGAGGAAAAAGGTATGGGGATACAGACACCCAGACACACAATGGAATATTATTCAGCAATAAAGAGAATGAAATCTTTGCATTTGCAACAAAATGGAGGAACTAGAGTGTATTATGCTAAGTGAAGGAAGTCAAAGACAAATATCATATGATTTCACTCATGTGGAACTTAAGAAACAAAACAGAGGAAGGGAAGGAAAAATAAAATGAGATAAAAACAGAGAGGAAAACCATAAGAGACTCTTAAAAACCAAGAACAAACTGAGGGCTGCTGGAGGAGAGGTGGGTCAGGAAATGGGCTAAACGGGTGATGGGCTTTAAGTAGGGCACTGGTTAGGATGAGTATTGGGTATTAGATGTAAGTGATCAATTACTAAATTCTATTCCTAAAAACCAGTACTATACTATATGTCAACTAACTTGAATTTAAATAAATCAATAAAGTGAAGCAGTTTTGTATAATGATTTAAAAAAGATTATGAACCTTTAATAATAATATTATTCATCTCAGATTTCAAGTCCTTTCTTTAATAGATAGTATGCTACTGTATAATTGACTAGACATGGTATCAGACAATATGGTTGGGGGCATTAAAATAGATGGGTTAAAAAAGAAGTACATAATTTTTAAAATAGTGTTTTTAATTTTTAAAAGTTTATTTTTTAGGGAGGGAGGGAGAGGGAGGGAGAGAGAGAGAGAGAGAGAGAGCGCGAGCGCGCGAGCAAGTGAGTGAGCATGAGCAGGGGAGGGGAAGACAGAAAGGGAGACATGGAATCTGAAGCAAGCTCCAGGTTCTGAGCTCTCAGCACAGAGTCTGACACAGGTAGAACTCCTGAACTGTGAGATCATGACCTGAGCAGTTGGATGCTTAACCCACTGAGCCATCCAGGTGCCCCAATTTTTAAAATAATTTTAAAGGATCAGATTGTGTCTGCCATATTATTTGATCATGAATAAACCCGAAATGTCAATAAGATAACTTGTAGAAAAATATTTATCATAGCCTTCCCATAGTCGTCTTCTTGCCCTTTGATTCTGATTTTACAGACAATGGGAAATGTGGGGTTGATTTTTGTTTTTAACTTTGTTCCAGGAACTTAAGAACAAGCATGCTTTAATGTCCATTTGAGTCTTTCTTTTCAGATTTTACATTTATAATCTAAAAGTCCATGTGCTTAACATATCAAAAAGCATTGCTCTACAATCAGCTACATTTCCTACATTTCCTACATGCCTACCTTCAAAAGTAAATATGAAAGGAAAACAGTATAATCCTTCTGTAAGCCTTTAATTTAGATTCATAGTTTGGATTCTCTCTCTTTACTCCACAGTCAAAATCAATATTGTCCAAGCAATAATCCACAAACTTCTATTAAGCACTTGCTATGTTCCTGGCACTAAGTATGTACAGAGCACATTGACACTAATAATGAACAAACCCAGGATGATTACTATATATCAATAACTGATCCACTCAAAAATCTCAAGGAATTCCATTAAGTTCTCAAGGGAGCTAACATCTTGTAACAGGGATAGATAAGAAAACGTAGGTTTAGCAGATAAGGTGTTTTGTTTGTTTGTTTTATGGAAGAGAAGAAAAGTCTTCATTAAAGATCTGGTTGAATATTACATTGTCTAGCTTTTTCTCTTGACACTCAAAATCTGCCCATTGGCCAGAATTTGGCCATTTTATAAAATCCTACTCTATCTTCATAACATCCTTTGTATATTCTGGTATCATTCACTTTGATTTATATATGCATATGGAGTTTCTAGAAAAGATAGATATAGTGTCTGGTATAATTTACTTTGAAATATGCATATAGAATCTCTAAAAGAGATACATATAGTGAGTGGTATTGTTCACTTTTTAAAAACATTTATTTTGAGAGAGCAAGAATGGGGAGGGAGAGAGAATGAATGAGAGAGAGAGAGAATGAGAGAGAGAGAATGAGAATATCCCAAGCAGGGGCTTGATCTCAAGAATCTTGAGATCAAGACTGGAGCTGAAATCAAGAGTTGGACATTTAACCAAGTGAGCCACCCAGGGGCCCCATTGTTCACTCTGAAATATGCATATGGAGTCTCTATAAAAAATAGATATAGTGGAATAAGTATTAGTTTTGGAGTCATAAAATATGAGTAACACGTCACCAAGAAGATAGGCATAGACCAGTGTAGGAGATATTGGCCAGCTTCTCACCGATCCAATTTTCTCTTCTTCCTGGAACACACACCTGAACAGCACTTCCAAGTCGTTTTTGGCCCTGAACTTGAGTTCTGAGAAATGAAGAGACAGTAGAGATGAAATGCCCTAGTTCCAGTACTGGCCTACAGTAACTTCCTATGTATGATCATTTTTTCCTTCTGACACAGGACTCCAAGGTCCTAGATTTCCACAAATGGAAAAAAAAATCCTGTGTTCCTGAATTACCACGTGTGAAGCCTGCACCAATCATAGAAACCATTTTGGACTTGATTTGAATGAGAAATGAATTGTGCTTAGTCTCTGAGATTTGGAGGGTGTTTTTTTTTTTATAGCAACTAGTATTATATTAGCCAGAACAGTTATGGACATACAATTTACATATAGATTATGTCTGTCACACAGTATCAAAATAATCTCAAAGCAGAAGTTATTTCCATTAAATCTTATGTGCTATAACATAGTACATGTGGGTGGACAGCATTGAAGCCAGATTGTAAGGGTTCACATAACAACTCCACCATTCATTCTAATTTTTCTCACCAGTAAAATGTGTATAATAGTATTTACCTCATGAGGTTCTTGTGAGAATGAATTAATATATATAAAGTATTACCTAGAAAGGTAGAACATAACTAACTCTTATATAGTGCTTATTATCATTGTCCTTGATGTTACTGTTATTTACAACTAGACTTATTTTTAAAAATAAAGACAAATGAAACGAAGTTTAAATATGTAATCAACAAGTTAAAAGCACTTGAATAATACCAGACTTGGAATCTCCACTTTTTTTCAGGATTTTTAAAAATTTAAATAGTTTATTACCAAGTTAGTTTCCATATAACACCCAGTGCTCTTCTGCACAAGTGCCCCCCTCCCCTTCCCCCCTCCCTCTTCAGCCCTCAGTTTGTTCTCAGCATTCAAAGTCAAAGGTCTCTCATGATTTGCCTCACTCCTTCCCCCCACTTCCCCCTTCCCATGGTCCCCTGTTAGGTTTTTCCTGCTAGACCTATGAGTAAAAATATATGGTATCTTTCCTTCTGTGCCTGACTTATTTTGCTTAGCAGGACTCCCTCCAGATCCATCCATTTTGCTACAGATGGCCATATTTCATTCTTTCTCATTGCCATGTAGTATTCCATTGTGTGTGTGTGTGTGTGTGTGTGCGCGTGTGTGTGTAACACACACACACACACACACACACACATATATATACCACATCTTCTTGATCCATTCATCAGTCAATGGACATTTGGGGTATATGTGCCCCTATGTATCAGCACTTCTGTATCCCTTGGGTAAACCCCTAGCAGTGCTATTGCTGGGTCATAAGGGAGTTCTATTGATAGTGTATTGAGGAACCTCCACACCGTTTTCCAGAGCGGCTGCACCAGTTTACATTCCCACCAACAGTGTAGGAGGGTGCCTGTCTCTCCACACCCTTGCCAGCATCTGCAGTCTCTTGATTTGTTCATTTTAGCCACTCTGACTGGTGTGAGGTGGTATCTCAGTGTGGTTTTGATTTGTGTTTCCCTGATGCTGAGTGACGCTGAGCATAGTTTCATGTGTCTGTTGGCCATTTGGATGTTCTCTTTGGAAAGTGTCTTTTCTTTTTAAACCTTTAGTCTTTAGTGCCTGAAGCCTAGGCTATGAGATTTTTACTAACTATTGCTAAAATACCTTCTTTCTCTTGTGAATAAAAGTTGTGATAGTGCCTCAAAACCTCTAACACTGTTGTAATTATTTGAATTGTTGGTGATGGAATCAATGATCAGGAATTCATTTCACTTTCAAGGCTCAATTTCAACTGAAATTTAACTCTCAAAAGAAAAAAATGTTACTCTAAAAACAATAAAATTAGCAATTGGGGGAAAATACATTAATATTAATAGCCTAACATTTTTCATTTTTTTAAAGTATCTGAACAAAATCTAATTGACATTCATGAGACTTTCTGAGATCTGATACCTACATTTACTTTTATTATTTTAATCGTAGAACTAAACTGAAATATTAGACGAATTTTGCCATTTGGGGATTTCTCTTTCATGGTGATAAGTTAATAACTTTAATAGTTGTGTTTGAATTTTTGAAAGAAGAGTTAAATCATAGATTGATGTTTTTTCTGTGTTACAAGCCTTCTCTAATACCCATATATTCTAACCTTGTAATAAAAGAAAATCATTATCTCTGACATCTATTTTTGAAAGCTTCAAGAACATAAACTTTGTTGGTTTCTTTCTCTTAAAAGTGGTGTAATCATAGAAACTTGGAGTTAAGAAACCTGTAATGTCATTCCTACCACATATTTCTATCATCATTTATATAATAAAAATAAAAGCCTTGGCAAATTGGTTAAAATAGACGTCAGTTCTCCCATGGGAAATTCTTTCACATAGAAGTGTAAAATAAGTTCAGATAAAATGTGTTGCTTTGGGCGTGTGTCTTTTATTCCTAAATAAAACCTGCAGAACGATGGGGCTAATTTTTTCAGGTAGGAAAAACTTCAGTAACCATTAAGCATACCAGGCATGTGTACCAGGGGACAGTCATTAGAATCAGATGTTCTGAACCCATTTTAGAATAATGACTAGTACTTTCCTCC